>PVJS01002320.1:0-24884 GCA_004027185.1 Glis glis | reverse complement strand
AACAATTTATACCCTTAGGCTCAAATGTATGAATAATTACATTAAATTTAAAATAATCTAAGCATCCAATCAAAGGCAGAGATTATACAATCAGATCAAAAAGCAAAACAGAATTATAAGATGTTTATAAAAGACATACTTTAAAATATAAAGACAGAGATGAGCTGAATGTCAAAAGGGAGGTATGGCCATATTAATATCTGACAAAGGCTCGAAGAAAGAGAGCATCACCAGAGGTGAAAGGAATCATTTTACAAAAACAAAATGATCAATTCATTAAGGAGACAGAACAATCCTAAATGTGTGAATATCTAATGGAGTTTCAAATACTTTAAACAAAAATTGGCAGAATTAATGAGCAAAAGAGACAAAACCACAATCATATTTGGAAAGTTTAATACTCTTCTCCCAGTAATTGAAAGAATTATACAAAAAAATCTGGAAAGATGGAAAGGTTTGAACAACACTATCAACAAATTTGAACAATTGATTCAGTAATTGTAGAACTATATTCTTCTCAAGAAAAGATGAAATATTCACCAAGATATGTCATATTCTGGGCCATAAAACAATAGACTTAAAAGGACTATAGCCGTGCGTGGTGGTGCACTCAAATTTGAGTGCACCCAGCAACTCAAATTTGAGGCCACAATTTAGAAAACCTCTGTCTACAAATTTAAGAGGGGATGATGGGGATGTAGCTCAGTGGTAGAGCACCCCTTAGGTTCAATCCCCAAGACTGCACTCAATTGAGCAACCAATCAGTGGAATGCAAAAGGGCTGGGGTATGGCTCAGTGGAGAGCACTTCCCTAGCATGCATGAGGCCCAGGGTTCAACCCCTAGCACCACTCATATATATTTTAAAAAGTAAATAAATAAGCTGGACGTGGTGGTACACGCCTGTAATCCCAGTACTTGGGAGGCTGAGACAGGAGGATCGCAGGTTCAAAGTCAGCCTCAGTTTAGTGAAGCTCTCCGCAACTTAGCATCACCGTGTTTCCAAATAAAAAATTAAAAAAATAGGGCTGGGAGTGTAGCCCAGAGGTAGAAGGCCCCTGGGTTCCATCCCCAGTACCAAAAAAAAGTAAATAAATGGAATGCATATATACAGAATATGTATATTCTATGATTACCCTGCAAATAAGTTAACAAAAATACTCCTGAAAAGTCCCCAAATACTTGGAAATTAACAGCACACTTTTCTAGATAACCTATAATTCAAAGAAGAATCACAAGAGAATTTAGAAAATATTCTGAACTGAATGATAATAAAAATACAACATATCAAAATATGTGAACTACAATATTATGGTTTTAAATACCTATTTTAGAAAAAAGAAAATAATGACCTAAGCTTCTACCTTAAAAACCAATAAAAAGGAAAATTAAAATTAAAATGAGCAAAAGAAGTAAATAATAAAGAGCAGAAACCAATGAAATAAAAAATGAACAACTGATATAAAAAACTCATCCTTCATAAGATTAAAAAAAAACTGATAAACACCCTAGTTAGATTCATCAGGGAGGAAAGGAAGGAATAGATGGAGGGACACCAGGACCCATATCAGGAATGACTGAGGAGACATCACTACATACATGACATTTGGGATAATTTGCCTTGATAAACCCACAACAGATTCTTACACAGGACTTGCATTTGGAAAATCCATTACATTATACTCCATTAGGGTTGAAAAATCAGGCAGGGGATGACATGATTAGAACTATAATTTACTGGCAGAGTATATGGCAGGGTGTGGGAAGCAGAAGACTTGGAGGGAGGAAAGCCAGTAAGGAATCTCAGTCCAGGTGAGAAATGAAATGTCTACACTATGCATATGTTCCAACTTCCTGCTCTCAGGCTCAGCCCACACACACTGGGCCTTCTGCAGTTGCCATTTCCCCATGGCCAACAGGAAGTACAGTGCTGTGTGCAGTGCCGTGAGCCAGAGCTTATCAGCGTCCCCTGCTCGTTGCTTGTGCTCCCTGTAGTCCACCCTCTCACTGCCTCCACGCCTGCCTTCTTTCATGTGTCTTTCAGTGTTGAAGAATCTGCAGACTTACACTGCATTATTTCCCAGACTTTGCTGTTGGGTTCCTAACAATTAGCAGCACTCAAAATATTTGGAAGGTGACAACAAGGTGCAAGTCATCCTCCTGCTGTGGCATCTGCTGCCAGACAAGATCCTGGTGTTAGGAGAGACCTAAGCTATAGGGGGCCTGAGTTAAGGGAGTCCCAACAAATTAGGTGCAGCCACTGGATCCAGAAATCAAATGGAAAAAGCAATGGTGAGCTGGGCGAAGTGGTGCATGCCTGTAATCCCAGTACTTGGGGGGGTTGAGACAGAAGTATCACAAGTTCAAGACCAGCCCCGGCAACTTTGTGAGACCCTCAGTAACTTAGTGAGACCCTGTTTCAAAATAAAAAATAAGCCAAGCGTGGTGGCCTGTGCCTGTAATCCCAGTACTTGGGAGGCTGAGGCAGGAGGATCGCAGGTTCAAGGACATCCTCAGCAATTGAGAGAGACACTCTGCAACCTAATGAGACCCTGTTTCAAGACAAAACTAAAATAAAATAGGGCTGGGGGTGTAGCTCAGAGGTAGAATACCCCTAGGCTCATCCCCAGAACCAGAACAAATAACAAACAAAAACAGAAATGATGAAAAGTAGGACAGGAAATTAATCAATACAATGATATTGGAAAGAAAAGAGGACTCAAGCATTCCAGCCCTGTTTTCAGGGGTATTGACATGAGCTTTAGGTTTACAGAGAGGAAGAACTGGAATTGAGCCAAGAGCTACGCATCAAGAGGTGTATTGCATCCTCAACCTGTCTCCTTCATACTGTGATCTTGTTGATCATTATCTCAGTTCTGGTCACACAGACTTATCAGTGTCAAAAAAAAAATGCTTCTGCTGACCAAGCAATTGCCAAAGGGTGTTTGTTTATCAGACCCATGAAATGACTGCTCCTGTTCAGGGAGGCAGTCTCATCATGGGGTGATCTGCCTGCAAGGCTCCACTGTTCCTGGAAGGTGTAGGGCAAAGACTAAAGACTTGTAGTCCCCTCTCCAAGGGGTCTGGAACAAGACACTGTAAGAGCTGGTAGTTGAATGTCCCCGCCAAATCTTGACAAAACCTTAGCTATCTTACCTTGGTGCCTTCAGCCTTGGAGATGAGAATGGTTGGGTAAATTTAGGGCTAATACACCTTGTATCACCAATTTTTAGACAGACACTTCTTAAATGATGAGCGTGCCTACATGCAGAGTTGGGCAGAAATCTGACTCAAGGTTTAATGTAATAAAGGAGACAAATACAAAAGGCAGAGACACTAAGCTTTCTCATGTTTTTAGTTACCCATCAGGTAAATGCAGGCCCAAAGAAGAGTCAGTGCTATTAAGAAAAGCAGCCTGTAAGTCCCTGTTACACTGGATAGGAAAAGTATCTGCAGCAGCCAGACTGGGGGTTCCTGTGTCAAGCTACCAGTGGTAGATGTCAAAACACAGTCACCGTGGCAGCAGAAGCATCAGTCTGACCTCTGGATCACTGTGTTCTTTTTTTTTTTTTTTTTTGCAGTACGTGGAGAACCCAGGGGCATTCACCTCTGGGCTACACCCCCAGCCCTATTTTTTATTCTTTATTTTGAAACAGGGCCTCACTAATTAGCTGAGGCTGGCCGTGAACCCAGATCCTCGGGCTCAGCCTCCCAAGTACTGGGATTACAAGCGTGCGCCACCATGCCCGGCTCACTGTGTTCTTAAATTCAAGAATTCCTGGGCTGGTCCCCTGATATCCCCTTCCCCTGGTCTGGGGATTGAACTCATGGTCTTATGCATACTAGGCAAGTGTTTTACCACTAAGCTACATCTGCAGTCCTTTTTATTTTAAGACAGTATGTTCCCTGATGAGGTAGAATAGAAAAGATAGAAATATTAGGCAGAAAGGAGACATTGGGAAAATGGAGATTTAAAATTTTGAAAGTTCATAATCTAACTCCACCCTATAGGGTGTGTTCAGTCAGGCAGAAGCCTTAATGAGTCCACACCCTTAATCACAATGGCTCCTCTCCACATCTGAGATGCTTAATGTAAATAGGGTGGGTAAAGAGGACGAAGGCCAGACCCCCACTGCCTATCTGTTGCCAGGGAAACAGGACTAAGAGGAAGTCCTGCCCTCTACTGTGCGACCCTACCTATCCCCTCCTATAAAAGAACTGAGAAAGCAACGTGGACTCTCTTGTTCGCCTGGATGGATGGACGCGCGCAGGGAGACTCGCTCTTCCTTTCTTAGATGACCCCAACCTGTATCCCCACCTTTCTTAGATGACCCCTAACCTGTAATTTAAATTGTTAATTAATTTTTAAGTTAATTAAGACTTTTTAAGTTAATTAAAACTTTTTAAGTTAATTAAAACTTTTTAAGTTAATTAAAACTTTTTAAGTTAATTGAAACCTTTGCCTTTTTCTGATGGCACGTGTTGAAATTCTTATTCATCATGGAAGCCAAGGACCCCTCAAGAGTTAGCATGTTTCCCCATGACATTGCCCAGGTTAGCCTCAAATCTGCGATCTTGCTGCCTCAGCCTCCCCAGTAGCTGGGATTATAGGCATGGGCCACCACACCCAGTGGCCCCATTATTCTTGCTCTGCCGGTTCTTCCGATTATTTTTTAAACACCTAATTCCCTCTATTAAATCCTCTTCTACTTAAAATACTGAGAGTGGTCTCAACTTTCTGCACCGAACCCTGACACAGCTGCATCACCACTTTCCAGGTAACACAACTCTAACACATAACATCTTGTTTTGATCCCTTCAGCAATCACATGAGGATGGCAAGACAGGAATTTCCCCCATTTGACAAACCAGGAAACCAAGGTGGGGAAAGCTTAGGAACTAGGAACAGAAATGAGAGCTCCCCAACAGTGGAGAAGATCAAACACAGATTACACACTGAGGAGGGGCATTAAAAGAACATATAGCTTCAGATGGTGAATTAAAGGGATGACCTAAAGGTCTCTTGTTCCAAGAGTTTCTCTGATTCCATAATCTGCCTCAAAAATCACCAGGCGGGCAGCAAAACCTGCCTCTCTCTAGAACTATGCTCGCCTCTCCAAAATTTTCCAAAGAACAGAATCCCAGTTAATAGTAATATATATGTATATATGTATATATGTATATATGTATATATATGTATATATGTGTGTGTGTGTGTGTGTGTGTATATATATATATATATATATGGAGAGAGAGAGAGAGAGAGAGAGAGTGTGTGTGTGTGTGTGTGTGTGTGTGTGTGGTACTGGGGATTGAACCCAGGGGCATTCCACCTCCGACCTACACCCCCAGCCCTATTTTTTTATTCTTTATTTTGAAACAGAGTCTCACTAAGTTGTGGAGGACCTCACTAAGTAGCTGAGGCTGGCGGCGAACCTGTGATCCTCCTTGTCTCAGCCTCCCAACTACTGGGATTACAAGCATGTGCCACCATGCCCTGCTCCAGTTAATAATATTTCACAAAGGAGGGGAGGGAAAAAGAAGGGGGGGAGAAATTGGTTAATAGGTACAAAGGTACAATTAGGAGGACTAAGGTTCTATTGCACAATAGGGTAACTATAATTAGTAACAACCTATTTTATACATTTCAAGATAACTAGAAGTGAGAATTTTGAATGTTCTCACCACGGTAAAAAAAAAAATATTTGAAGTGATGGCTAAGCTGATTACTTTGATTTGATGAGTATACAATGTGTGCAAGTATGGAACATCACACTGTATCCCATACATATATACAATTATTATGCATCAACTAAAAATAGAAACAAAACTTACAAAAAGATTCAACCAACTTTTTTTGTTTTGTTTAGTACTAAGGATTAAACCCAGAGATACTGTACCTTTGATCTATACTCCCAGCCCATTTTATTTTTTATTTTGAAACAAGGTCTCATAAGTTACTGAATGAAGGTCTTGCTAAACTGCTGAGGCTGGCCTCCTCCTATCTCAGCCTCCCAAGTAAAGGGATTTCAGGCATGTGCCACAGCACCCAGCTAGTTTCAGAAAACTTAAACAGAAAAAAAAAGGCAGGAGTGTTGAAGAAGGAGGAAGAAAAGAAAAATGCATGCCTGTAATTCCAGTACTTAGGAGTATAAGATAGGAGGATTATAGGTTCGAGGTCAACCTCAGCAACTTAGTGAGACCCTATTTCAAAATAAAATAGGGTTGTGGATGTAGCTCAGAGGTAGAACATCCCTGGGTTCAATCCCCAATACCAAAAAAAAAAAAAAGAAAATAAAAGAATCAAAAGGTTAGAAGCTATCTCTGGACTAAATTTTGGAAGGGAACAGGTTACAACAGAACTTAAAGAGTAATTTCTTTCTTTTTCTTTTTTCTTTTTTTTTTTTTTTTTTTGAGATGGGAGTCTCATCATATTGCCCAGGCTGGTCTTGAATTCCTGGACTCAAGTGATCCTCCCACCTCAGTCTCCCAAGTGCAGGCAGGTGCCACTGCTCAGGAGTAATTAAACTCCAGCATCCTACAATCTGGGAGCAAGTGTTCAGCCCTTTTTCCAACCACCTTTAAAGGGCTAGTCCAAGCCTCCTGGGGTTCTTAACCTGCTCCTGCTTCTATCATGGAAGATAATAATCTCCCTTCCCTGGCTTCAGTTCCTTGGCTCTCCAGCACCCAACGCAGTGCTCTCTACCTTCCTTGGCCAGGAATCTCAGGCTGCCAAAGCCAGGTGCTGGCCTTCTCTCGACTTCTGAGTGTCTGTGAAGCAGGCTCGCCCTCTATCTCCAGGCTCTTTCCTCTCCAGGCAGGCTCTGCCCTCACTTTTCTTTCTTTCCTGGTTTGCTAAATGAAAAGATGTCTCTCAAGTTTCTATGTTGGTCTTTCCTTTTTATTCTACAGCAGTGTTTTCTTGAGGCTAGAAGATTTCTGGGAGAAGCTGAGAAATCCTGTGGACCCTTTTGGAAAATTGTCCAGAACACATACACACAGCTGTGTGACTGCAGGGCTATGTGGACTCCTGAGGGGCCCATTCATGGAGAACCACTCTCCACATGCACCCATGAGGAGGCCCACCCACTCCCAAAGGCAGGGTCCTGACAAGGGACCTCCGCCTCCTCCCCTTTCCCAGAGCTGAGGTACAGAGGCTCTTCAGCTGGTCGTGAAGAAATTCTGCCCCGGGGGCCATTTGACACTGCTGGAAACTCCGCAGCCCACAAGTTGCTCCAGAGCACAAAAGTGGACCTAGTTATGGTCTTCAAATCCTACTATTCTGGGTACCAAAAAAATTTTTATCAGTTGACATATTGCCTTATGGATTTTGTTAGCTTTAAAACAAAAACAACAGCAAATGAAATAATTCAACAATGTCCTAGAATCCTTTGGGATAACACTAGTAAAGCTGTAGACAATAGAATCCTATTGCAGAGACCAGTTTTATTACTATGGTAACAGAATACTGTCACTGTTTCCCAGAACACCAAGGAGATCAATGAGCAAGGAGTCAAGAACAGAAGACTGACTTCCTCCCCAGTTTGGGTGAACCATGCTCACCAAGGATCGAAGTATTAGGAAAGCAGCCCTCCATTAAATTACTGAGATAGAACGTAAGAACAAAAAACTGGGAAATTCCACAAAGACTGCATGAGCTTTGTTTCAAAAAGCAATTAGCCAGTTTATACAAATGATGTAAACAAACAGAAGTTTGATTTTCCATCTCCCCTCATCATCTTTTTGTAAATAAGATTTAAGGGGTTGTGGGTTTTTTCCTACTTTTGTTTTGACTAGATAGTTTTCATGAGAATGAAAAAATCTTGTCTAATCACTATCTACTGTAACATTACTTGAAACCCACAAAGTATTTCACAACGTATTCGGTGATAAAAACCGATGTAAGTTTTTCCATAACAGCTGCTTTCCTGAAACATCAGCAACTTTAATCTCATAAGGCAAACTATAGAAAAAAAGCCAAAGTAAAACCCTATTTCCTTTAAAATTCAAACAGATGTTTTATATAATCAGACCAACCTACTATTTGAATTTCCTACACATACTGCACTGACTCCCAGATTGTTCTAAAATATCATTAATATAACAAGCTAAAAGATAGAGGAAATGTTTTAAAATACTATATAGAGCATGGGATATAAAACAATTTTTAGGAACTCATAAATAATCTGTTTTAACATGCCAACATATAGCTCAGACAAAAACTCATAAACAACTTGTTCAGGCATGACAGCATATAGCTTCAGAAACTTGTTTGGACATGTCAGCATGGGGCCCAGACCAGCACTTCTGTGCTGTGGCTGATAACAGCACAGAATGCTTTCTTACCTCTTCAGCATAGGACTCAGATCAGCACTTCTGTGCTACAATTGATAATGGACCCTTGGATCATAAAATGCTTTCTCACCTCTGATGGATTTAGCTCATCAATAAATTTGATCTGATGATAGGAGTCTGGCAGGTTCGATAAGCCGGGATGAGCTTGCAGAAGACAATGGAAAAGCCCAGAAAGCCCTATATAAGACCCCTGCTTTCCTATGAGCAGTGCTCTGAGTTTTGCTTAGGCCAGGACAGTCTGCCCGTGTGTATGACTCCGATCCAGCGACTTGCTCCTGTCCTGCTCTTCCTGTTAGCCAATGATCAGTGCGACTTCTGACAGAGGCTTCTGACAGCTCAGGGACTAACTTCTGAATCCCTCTTGCACTCCTGGACTTGGTTCATTATTCCCTACTCCCTGCTTATTTGAATTATATTATTTGCTGATTATTTGAAGTGCTCTTAAGTTAAGAACTTGTATATTGATTAATATACCTGTTCGATCTAAATTCTTAGATTTGCTAGTGTGAAGTGTATTGTTTGATGCTCATTCATTGCTAATTGGCTTTGGCAAAGCAGCCACGCAGCATCCGAACTTAGAACTTAGCTTAACTTTACTTAGACAATTTCCTGATAAGTTCCTGGGTGCTATAACCTCTGAATTGAATAAACCTGTGACATTGTGAAAAGACACAAATTGTGTGTGACATGACTCATTGGTCTTAGGACCTTGCAGCCCCATTGCTCATAACAAATACATTTTAAATACGGCTGTAGATGTTCACTTTGGACTACTTGGGAAACCTACTGTTTTGGGTCAATAGCAGTGGTTTACCTTAGTATCTCGATTGAAATTGCTCTCAATATCTAATCATAACCTTAAATTCAACTGACAACTGTGTGCATGTATGTTAACATCAAACAGATATTCATTGTGATGTGAGACTCCAATGCACCAATAAAAGCATGTTAAAAAAATTCAGCTGACAACAGCGATATGTAATGAAATTCACTAACAAGGCAGCTTGACTTAGGACACTAAAATCACACACAGTCTCTAGTTATTAGGCAGGTATTAGCACCTTTTTAAAATACTAAAAACAGCTTCGTCAAGGAATAAAAAAAAGATTGCATCCAATGTCTAGTTCTGCAGACATACCATCTTAGATGAGGACCTCCTTTCGTGTGAATATGTAGTACTAGTGATTGAACCCAGGGGCATTCTACCTCCGAGTTATACCCCCAGCCCTATTTTATTTTATTTTTTTTTTTATTTTGAAACAGGGTCTCACTAGGTTGCAGAGAGCCTTGCTAAGTTGCTGAGGCTGGCTTCGAACCTGCAATCTTCCAGTCTCAGCCTCCCAAGTACTGGGATTACAAATGTGCATCACCACACCCGGCTGGAGGACTTCCTTTTTAAAGTCAATCATCAGGGATGAACTGTCTGAGTAATGCTCTGAAATATGAGTCAACAAAGCCACTGCTCTGCCCTCAGAGTTTTCTAAATGGTGATTACATTAAAGTACCTGGAAACCTGTAAGTAAACCATCAAGTCTCACAGTCCTCCCCCAGACATTTGATATCTACTGGCAGGTACACAGAAAAGGGGGCAGGAAGAAAGCAATGGTACGAAGGTGTTCCCTTCTATCTCTTCAGCATGGAAAAGAGTCAGAGGCTGCAGGCTGGCCTCACCTCAGGCCTCAGCCCTCCCAGCTATCATCCCACTCAGCCTCACTCTTACCCACAGCCCTAAAACTATTTGTCAGTTGGCCCAGGTCAGCCATCAAGCACAAGAAAACAAATCTGAAGGAACAAGCTTCATACCAACTCTCCAAATAAGGACACAACTTTCACTCCCCTTACAGTTCCAGATCAAGGATACAGACTTCTCTTTCCAGAACCCTGAACTTGACTCCCACACACACAGACATCTCCAAGCCGCCCTTCCAGTATCAGCAGCAGTTTAACTCAGCAGGATTATCACCTTTGTCAGTACAGTACAGCAAGCATGTAGGTATCTTACTGCATTTTGTCCACATTTTATTAAAATGAATAGAAAAATTAAAGTGTTCCATACTAGTGATAAGAAGCACAAAACTCAATACATCTGAAGCAAAGATGGGCACCAGCAACCAGGACAAATCAGGAAAACAGTGTCTCAAATACCATTGGACAGACGATATCTGTGTAAACAGCTATAAAGAAAAAGATCAAAGTTAAGGAAAAAATTTAAAACGACCGAAATATAGAATCAATGACACCTAAAGGGGGTATAATTAGGCATTTTGCTCATTACTTTAGCCTTTGGGGAATAGAAACACATTATTAACACATTAACCCATAAGCTGACTTTCACACATTCAACTTTAACACCTCTAGAGAAGTCATCATGTTTGAAGGGAGAGGACTATCTACATCTGAATGTAAACTCAGGAAACAAACATTAAGGGCTACAAGTTAGTAGCTGGGGCATACCACTCCATAATTCAGCAAAGAGTAGGATCCAACACCTACAACAAAATACCAATATTTTGTTGTAAAGAAATTTTGATTGTAAAGAAAAATCACCTATATTAAATATAATCAACTAGATAAAACATCAAAATATGGTTCTCTTTGCGTAATAATAAGCGATTGTTCCTGTGTTTCATAAATACCCCACATTGTTCAAAAGAGCATCAGTCATGGAAAGAATGAATTTCTATGCCTGGATCCCTTCCAAGGGTAGAAGCAACATGTGATATGAGGAGGACCTAACATTTCCAATCACTATCAACAAAGAGCAGTAGAAAACATGGGTTTTGTCACCAAAAACCCTCAACATGAGGTTCTGCTAGGTCATGGAATGGGCTCTGCCTAGGAGAAGAGAGACACAAACATCCCTGTTGTAGGCAGGACAAACTTCCAATGCATCCAAATGACCAAGTATCAGGTGGTGCGGACAGGTCTAAGCACAAGTTTGGCAAGGACTGTCAAGGTAAGATGAAGATCATTACTGAGCTGGGCCTTGGAAGTAGAGATTTGGGTCTTATAAAGCATGTAACTTACTTTTTAAAATCAGTCTTCATGGACTACATATGTGAGTTTTAAGCTATAAGCTGAAGGTACTCATCACTCGCCCTGAGGAGGAAGGCCCACTCTAGCTAACATCTCTTTGAAGGCCACATTCTTTTTTTTTTTTTTTTTGCAGTACCAAGGGCGTTCTACCTCTGTGCTACACCCCCGGCCCTATTTTTTTATGCTTTATTTTGAAACCGGGTCTCACGAAGTTGCGGAGGGCCTCACTAGGTAGAGAGAGAGAGAGACAGGGAGAGAAACAGGGAGAGAGAGAGAGAGAGCTGAGGCTGGCCGGGAACCCGGATCCTCTGGTCTCTGCCTCCCAAAGTACTGGTATTACAATCGTGCGCCACCACGCCGGGCTGAAGGCCACATTCTAAAGGAGTCTCGTGAGCCAGATGTAGTGGTGCACACCTGTAATACCAGTACTTGGGAGGCTGAGACAGGAATTTCGCAGGTTCAAGACCAGCCTCAGCAACTTAGGGAGCCCCTCCGCAACTTAGTAAGACCATTTCAAAACAAAAAATAAAAAGGGTTGGGGGGTGTAGCTCAGAGGTAGAATACCCCTGGGTTCAATCCCCAATACAGATGATAGATGATAGATAGATAGATAGATAGATAGATACAGACGGACGAATGGGCAGATGAACAGATGGATGGATGGATGAGTCTCTAGCATGGACTTCAGTTGCTTCTAACTCAGTTGATGCTAGAGGGTTTGTGAATCAGCACAATGGTGAAAAATCATGAGAAGTGCAAGAACATGCTAGGCACATTCTCTGTCCAACTCCACACACTAAAAGGCTAAAAGTCACGTGGACCAGACTTCTGCATGGCTTCTAGCCTAAGGCCACGTCCTACCCAGACCCCTTGTGAGTCCCAGTCAAAACAATTTACTGTTCTAGCCAACACCTCAAGATAAGTCCCTGACCTCCCTTTCTTAGAGCATTTAACACTTGTGAATCCTCTCTCTTCCCTTTGAGTTGTATAGTCAGACCTCCATATCCTTGGGCTCCACATCTGTGGATTCAACCATCCAAGGATCAAAAATATTTGGAGGCAAAAAAGTGTTTGTACTAGATATGTGTAGACTTTTCTTGCTATTATTCCCTAAACAGTATAGTACACCAAGTACTGACATAGAATTTGGATTACATTAGATATTATAAGTAATCTATAGATGATTTAAAGTATATGGGAGGATGTATATTGGTTATATGCAAATACTATGCCATTTGATCTAAAGGTCTTGAGCATGCACAGATTTTGGTATAGGGAGGTCCTGGAACCAAGCCCCCACAGATACCAAAGGATAGGGACAATGCCACGGGATTGTCATTCTCAAGGACCTAAAAGTGGACAGGGATGTAGCTCAGTGGTAGAGTGTCTGCCTAGTGTGTACAAGCCCTGGGTTCCATCCCGAGGTGGGGGAGGTGGGAGGAGGAAGAATCTAAAAGCCATTCTTTTAAAATGTAATCAACAAGAAAGATACAGCTCCAGTCTCTACAGAAGGGCAGAATCCCAGCTTTTGTGTGTGTGGAGGAGGTGGGGGCGGGGGGATACTGGAGATTGAATCCAGGGGCATTCTACCTCTGAGCTCACCCCAAGACCTATTTTTTTTTTTTTTAGTTTGAAACAGGGTCTCACTAAGTTGAGGAGGGCCTCACCAAGTTGCTGAGGCTGGTCTTGAACTTGTGATCCACCTGTCTCAGCCTCCCAAGTACTGGGACTACAGGCATGCACCAGGCTAGAATCCTAACTTTGATCAGATCCAGTTAGCAGGCACAGGTGCTACTGTCAATGTAATCACATTTACACTGACCAACCTTTTATAACTTTTCACTTCCTGGACTCTACTTGGGCCCCTACTTGTCCCCTCCCGATTCCCTCTCCCTTTAAAAGGCCTACTCACTTCACACAAAGGGGAATGGAGCTCAGTTCTTTCCCCTACTGTCAATGATTATTGAATAAAATCTTTTTATTCTTTAACTCAGCTCTTTGTTTATCTTTGACAATGGATAGTCCTTGGTAGCATTCGAGGCTTTGTTAATTAACATAATAGACATTAGAAGTGGGTTTTCATTGGGGATATCTCAGTGATCAAGAAGTGATCTGAAACCTGGCTTGGTGGCATGTGCCTGTAATCCCAGTACTTGGAAGGCTGAGACAGGAGGATCACAGGTTCAAGGACAGCCTCAGCAATGTAGCAACACTCTTAGCAACCTAGTGAGACACAGTTTCAAACAATAAAAAGGGAGCCAGGCGTGGTGGCGCATGCTTGTAATCCCAGTACTTGGGAGGCTGAGACAGGAGGATCCAGGTTCGCGGCCAGGCTCAGCTATTTAAAGAGGCCCTCCGCAACTTAGTGAGACCCTATTTCAAAATAAAGAATAAAAAATAGAGCTGGGGGTGTAGTTCGGAGGTTGAATGCCCCTGGGTTGAATCCCCAGTACCGCAAAATAATAATAATAATAATAATAATAACAACAATAATGAGCCAGGCGTGGTGGCACACACTTGTAATCCCAGTATTTGAGAGGCTGAGACAAGAGGATCCAGGTTCCCAGCCAGCCTCAGCTGCTTAGTGAGGCCCTCCGCAACTTAATAGGGCTAGGGGTGTAGCCCAGAGGTAGAATGCCCCTGGGTTCAATCGCGGTACCGTAAAAATAAATAAATAAATAAATAAAAAGAGCTGGAGGTGTAACCTGGAGGTAGAATGCCCATAAATTCAATCCCACCACAAAAAATTCAGTACCACATTCAGTACCACAAAAAAATAAAAGAAAGAGAATTAGAGAAGAAAAAGAAATATGATTTTGAGCCAGGCATGGTAGCACATATCTGTAATCTCAGCTACTAAAGAGGCTGAGGCAGGAGGATCCTAAATTCAAGGCCAACCTGGGCAACTTAGTGAGACCCTATCTCAAAATGAACAATAAAGAGAACAAGAGATGTAGCTCAGTGGTAGAGTGCTTGCCTAGCATGCGCGAAGCCATAGGTTTGATTCCAGCGCCACAAAAATAAAAGAAAAAAGGAAAGGAACTATAATCTGGCTGGAAATACCTGAAGCTGGGCATTCCTGCCCTTGCCTGACCTGGCCATGAGGATGGACTGAGTCTTTTCTCGAGGCCAATCCATCCACACAGTCCTGCTGTACATCACTCTTGGTTGCCTGCATCCATCTGGAATGTTAGCCAAGTTCTTCCTACTGGAATGGTGTTGCATTTGCCCAAGTGAACTTTTCATACAAGATGTGAAACCAAATCCCGGTACCTGCCCCAATTTGCCAAATCAAATAATTGGGACAAGCCTTTGGGAAGAAGGAAAAAGAAATTTATTGATCTGCTAGCAAACCAGAGAAAGCCAGTGAACTTAAGAGTTTAAAATCAAATGCGAGGCTGGGCGTGGTGGCGCACGCTTGTAATCCCAGTACTTTGGGAGGCGGAGACCGGAGGATCCGGGTTCACGGCCAGCCTCAGCGCTCTCTCTCTTTCTCTCCCTGTCTCTCTCTCTCTCTCTACTTAGTGAGGCCCTCCACAACTTCGTGAGACCCGGTTTCAAAATAAAGTATAAAAAATAGGGCCGGGGGTGTAGTGCAGAGGTAGAACGCCCCTGGGTTCAATCCCCGGTACCGCAAAAAAAAAAATAAATAAAATAAAATAAAATAAAATGCTAGATTCTCCCCAAACAAAGGAATCAAGTCTCTTTTAAGAGTTAGGTCTTCAGGGTCACATGGTTTGTCAGAAAGGACACAATTCATGTCCAGGTCATCCTTGAGTTGGTTCTTCCTCAGACTTACAGGCTCCTGGTGCCTGCTCTTCACTGTTTAGGTCAACAAACTGATAAGAGCCTATCACTTGTTACAAAGGGGAGCAGGAGGGGGGAGAGCAGTGAAAGTATGAAAAAATAGCTTTAAAACAGGCCACCTCGTAGCTGCTGGGGTCAGAATGATAATTTTAAAAACCCTCTTACAGATGCACACCACAGCACTGAGAATAGTCAAGAGCTGGAACTTCACAGATCCTCAGAAAAGACTGCACAACTGCTCTGCGCATACTTAACAATACATGCATGTACATGTGGCCAAATTTGGTCTGTATAACCTGAACCAGTTATGAGGAAGAAACTAAACTCCACTTACCCATACCTACTGACAGACAACAGTATCTACCAAAACAACCTAATTGCTGTGTACTCAAAACTGCCTTAAATCCATTCAAAGCAGTTGTTATTGTAATAATAAAAAAATAGGGAACAGCAGTCTAGCATAGAGGTGGTCCAACTTAAGCCAGGCGGACCAGTGTTCAAAGGCCTGGCTCTACCACCATGTAATATCAGTTGGTTAATTTATTTGTCTGCACTTCGGTTGCTTCATCTGTAATCAGAGGCCAAGTAGAACATTACCCACCTCACCAGGTTGTTACAAAGACTGAATTATATATTTGTAAAAACAGATAGCATACTAAGTGCTGAAATAAATTCAGCTATTATCATCATCATCATTACTACTTAACATCTGCCTGCAATAAACTCTACCAAGCTTTATTCTCAAATTGCCTTGGAAGGATTATCTAGATCTTTTAAGTGCACATCTCATTTCGCCTGACAGTACGTACTGCCTTGTCTTTTCTTTTCTTTCTTTCTTTCCTTGTTTATTTATTTATTTTATTTATTTTTAAATGAGACAAGTTTCACTAAGTTACCCAGGCTGACCTCAAACTTGTAATCCTCCTGCCTCATCCTTTTCGAGTAGCTGGGATTACAGGTGTGCACCACCTCTCCTGATCTGTATTGCCATTTTCTATAGCTAGCTTTCCCCATCCCTCCACTCCCAAGCGGAGAAGGCCATAAGTTAGAAGGGCAAGGAAGCTCTTTATCACCGGCCCTAGGGGCCTACCACAATGCTCTGTACCCAGAAGGTGTTGAGTGACCACTCCACTGTTATCTCTGCCTCCATTAGCATTCATTAGCCAAATAGCCAAAGTAAAATCAAAGTGAGTATCAGTAGAAACAGAAAGAAAAGATGACCTGGAGACTGTCCTGGTGCAGGCAGGTAATGACCTCTACGAATCCTGTATTAAAGACTTTATCATCACATGTGATCTTCATAATAACCCTAAGAAGTATGATCGCTCCCATTCTGAGGTGATGGAGGGTAAGTGACTTGTCCATAGGCACAACAGCTCTTGTCCAAATTTGCCAATTTACACCCAGCTCTAAGTCCAAAATTTCAATTTCCAACCTCAAACTTCTCCCTGTCTTAAATATCCCACTGATGGCTTGCTCTCTTAGTTGTCTGTTGCTGTAACTGAGCATCGAGACTGGGTAATTTATAAGGAAATTTATAAGGAGTAATTTATAAGGAGTATTTCTTAAGTGTCCTGGAGGCTGGGAAGTCCCAGAGCACAGCACTGGCATCCGCTAGGCCTCTGCAGAGGTCTCCTTGCTGCATCATAACACTGCAGAGGGCATCCCATGGGAAGTCTGAGCAGCTGTGCCAGGATTTTATAACAAAGCAATTCCCTCATTAACCCATTAGTTCATGAGTGGACCTCCCCAAGGTCCAACCTCCAAATACTGTTAACATATAAATTTAAGTCTCCAACACAGGAAATTTGGGGGACACATTCAAACCACAACACTTGCCATCTCCATTTAATTTATAATGGGAATCTCAAATGTAACAAAGCCAAAAGAAAACTATGGGTTTTTCTGGCCAGATGTTCACCACCCTATCAGCCACATGCTCAGTTCAAACACCACACCTGTCTCCTTCCTATACCCCACTTCGACATCTAAACTCCAGCTCTGCCCCTATGTCCAGAAGCCAATGCCATTCTACTGTACCCACTCCTACAGCCAAAGTCTAAATTAAGGTATCAAGCTCTCTCTCTCCCGAGTCTACGAAAACAGCATGGTGCCAGGATGCAAGCTCCATCAGGAAGGGAATTTTGTTCATGGCTGAAGTCTAGAACACAGCATGCACGCACAAAGAGGCAGTTAAAGAATATTCACTGGATAAACAGCTCAGATGGCTCTCCCTACCTCCTCCAGCCCTAGTCTTCATAGCACCCAAGGCCATTTTCCTAGTATAAACTGTGCA
The DNA here is from genome assembly GCA_004027185.1 of Glis glis. Lineage (NCBI taxonomy): Eukaryota > Metazoa > Chordata > Mammalia > Rodentia > Gliridae > Glis > Glis glis. The sequence goes on along the minus strand of PVJS01002320.1, from coordinate 7,392 downwards.
ACAGCGCACCACTGCTCAAAATCCTCCCACACCCTCCTACTGAAACCAGAATAAAACCCAAACTCCAATCCCACAGAAGCTTGTTAGCTGCTAGGAAGGAACTTTTAGCGGCAAGTACCTGTGCTTGTGGGGGTGGGGGTGATAGCCCCTTTAAATGACTGTGGAGCATGTGATGGTACCAGCCTATTATCATAGCACTCAGCACTTGGAAGAGGTTGAGGCAGGTGGATGGGCTCAGGAGTTCAAAACTAGCTCCAGGGACATAGTGAGACCCTGTCTCAAAAAAAAAAAAAAACTCTGCTAATATGTCTTTAAAGTTTTTTGTTTGTTTCAAATAAGGCCTTCCAAATCAAAAGGAACCAGATGAAACCAGCCCAAATCACCTAGCCACTCTTCTAGTTGGCCTAGAGTAAACATTGCTCATTATAATGCTAGGTTTTCCAATCTGGAAGCATTCCCATCGGCCATCTTTGAAAAGGTGATCTATGAAGAGGCATGATCTTGAACTGAGCATGATCAGCAATTTGCCGGCCTGTTCACGTAATGGCAACTCTTCCAATATGAATATGCATAAATCTCCCCCAATCAAATCCCCTTGCTTCCTTTGTTCAGGGAGACACTGCTCTGGGAGTTATCCCAGTGCACTACTTACTGGCTGCAAGTAATAAACCTCTTTTCCCTCTTTTATCTCCTGGTTGTTTACTGGCTTTCCACTCACCAAAGGGCAGATCCGCTCTGTTCTCTTACAGGCTGAGTCTCTCTGGCCTCATCTACCTCATCTAAGGCAGTCCAGTCCCATGGACTCCCTTCTATTCCTCAAACACCCTGGAAGACTCCTTACTGAGCCCCTGTCATGGGTGCCTTTCTTCACTGGTCAGTCTCAATTCCAGAGGCATCTTCTCACACAGACTCCTTTAGCAACCCTTCCAAGGCTGCTCTACCACACAGCCTTATCACAGGACACGGACCACTGAGTGCAGAGCTGTCTGTTTGGCTTACTACTCTATATCTACCTCCTGACACACAGTAGTTTCTCAAACAAACAACAGCAATAAAACTGGCAGACTTAGCTTCTGATAATGCTGTGAGGTTGTTTTGCTTTGTTTGTTGTGGTACTGGGGATTCAATCTCGGGCTTCTCAAATGCTAGGCAAGCTCTCTACCATTGAGCTACACCCCCAGACCTCCCCGTAAACTTAACAGCCCCATCCATATAAAATCATAGAGTGATCAGCAGCTCACTACATTGCGACCTACCACAATGACGCCCGGTGCAGGACTGAGAAAGCAGAAGTTAACTTTCCTGTGATGAATGGCCAGGATTTGGTTCTTTCCAACATCCCAGGAGGGGGGATTTTAGAAACAAGTCATTAAATGCTGGTAAAATAGCAATCATACCAGTAATTCTTTCACAAAACCCACTTGATTACTGGTAATAATTTTCAGAGCCCAAAATTAGACACTGGGTGTCATTGAAAAAGCCTCAAGGGGCTTTCAAGGGACCAGAAAGACAGGCATAGCTAAATATATGTAATTGCTACATAATGAAAAGCATTACATCAAATTGGAGAGAAGGAACCTCAAAACAAGAATAAAAGATTTGCAGGGGGGTTAGGGGTGTGGCTCAGTGATAGAGCACTTGCCTAAGCATGCAAAAAATCCTGGGTTCCATCCCCAGCACCACGAAAAAAAGAAAGAAGGAAAGAAAGAGAGAGAGAGAAAGAGAGAGAGAGAGAGAAAGAAAGAAAGAAAGAAAGAAAGAAGGAAAGAAAGAAAGAAAGAAAGAAAGAGAAAAAGAAAGAAAGAAGAGAGAAAGAAAGTAAGTTAGTTGAAACAGGGGCAGTAGCGCACACCTGTAATCCCAGTGCTTGGGAGGCTGAGACAGGAGGATTGTAGGTTCCAGGCCAGTGAACAGTAACTTAGCTAGACCATGTTTCAAAATAAAATAGGGCTAGGGGTGTAGCTCAGAGGTAAAATGCCCCTGGGTTCAATTCCCAGTACCTCAGTACCACTATATATATATATATATTTACAGTTTCCTGAAAACAACCCTTTCTGGTCTGTCTTGGTCTCTATAAAGCCCTAGTCTGGTGAAGAGCATTCCTTGACGCTCTTCCCTTGCCTGTCTCAGAGGAAAAGTCTTTTTACCCCAAGTCAAAAAGCCTCAATTTCCTCATCTCTGAAAATGCCAACTTGAATGCATGCCAAGCATAGTATTAGACCTCAGAAAACAAGATAACTCCACATGGCCACTCCAAAGAGGACGGATTATCTGTCACTATAATAGGTGGGTTACAGAAACCCACTGTTTAACCCCTGCTTCGCTGACAGCTGGCCTGGATTGTCAGAAGGCAGAATTAATCAAGAACACCCCTGCACCTGAATGCCCGCCCTACTCAATCAGATTCAGTTTTGAAAACACACTATTAAAACTCTACGGAAATACTGGTAATCAACATGTAGGAGGGAGCTCCGCATCCTGAGGCTTTACCTACTTCGTTTTTGCTAAACCTGCAGAAATGAGTGAAATTAGCATTAAAAGGTTGAAACCTATTAATTCTGCCCTAATACACCAACTGGTAGAAGACGCCTATCCAAGCGGACACATATGGCTTAGCTATCATGGGTTTAACAAGCGAGACTACAAAACAGGTTCGTGCAAGCTGAGCTGCAAAGCGAGACGGGAAGGCTCGTGCCCTACCCGGCCAGTCGGGCTAGTGCCCCGCCAGGGTTGGGTTGGGTCGGGAAACTCAGGAAGCAGGACTGAGCCTTCCCTGCGCCCAGACCTGCACCCGGAGGTGGGAAATCAGGCTTCAAGACGTTCTCAGCGGTAAAGTGCCCACATTCTAGACTTAGAGATGATAGATGCAACCTGCCTGGACTGTTTGGCTCGAGTTTTGTTCGTGTATGGGAAAGGAGACGTTGTCCTAGCCCATGCCTTTTCCTGGGTACATCCGACAGACGGAGCAGGGAGGACTACGGAGCTCAGTGCCACGCACCCATGCCCCGGGCTAGAGGATCCTCCGCTCCAGCCGTGCACACCCTGCCCCACGAGGAATCCCGGAGGCGGGACGGGAAGATCTTGAGTCGCTCCTCGGGCGCCCTTCCCGCCCGCCCACGGCTCGGGGTTTCTAGGACGATGAGCACCGAGCTCGGGCCCGAGGCGCTCAGCCTGGCGCGGGGTCAGCCCGGGCGCCCCGCCACCAGCCCCACCTTCGGCCGCGGGGCTGGGCGCGCACGCAGGCCAGTCCCCGGCGCTCGGGCTCCCGGCTCGACCGCGGATCTGACAGCCCCCGGCGCCCGGCCTCGCTCACCTGGCCCGCACAGCACTGAGCAGACATCGCGGCGGCCGACGACCACGGGCGCGCCGCCCGCTCCCGCGCCACTCCGGCCCTCCTGCTCCCTGGCCGCGAGCGCCCCTCTCCGCAGCCGCTGAAGCCCCCGAGCCGAGCAGCCCCAGCTGAGAGCCCGGCCCGCGGCCCGGGCCAAACAACCGCCGCCAAGCCCCGCCCCGCGCAGGCCCCGCCCACCCCGCGCGCAGGCCCCGCCCATCTCGCCGCAGGCCCCGCCCACCTCCCGGGCGCCGCCCCTCGCCCCGCCCCGGTCCGCCCCTTCCCGGGCACCCGGCGGAGGAGCAGGCTCGCCCGGGCTCGCACTTCCGCTGGCGTCAGGCTCCTGGGCGGCGGGATCCGCTTCCTCGCGCCTCGGCTCCGGAGAACCAGAGCTGGTTACTGACAAGAATGAGGCCTGGAGCCTTTAGTGGACCATTCCCCGCGTTCGGCACTGAGCCGGCCCAGTAGGAACCGCCGGGTACTGGGCTGCTCTCTGCCTCGTGCCAACCGAGACTTGCACGAGATTCTTGTTCCTGCAATCCCTTTACCTTCCTCATCTGCCAAGAAACTTTTCAACTTTGGGGCTTTCTCCTCTGTCCTAATGTTCCCCTGGCACTTTGGAGGGTCGGGGGAGAGCCCTTTCCGCGCTTCCCTGGAAATTGATGTATTTTCTAACCTCTTTTCCGCTGCCGGCCTGAGAGCCCAGGGATTCAATTTGTGTTCTTGCTTCCTCTCACCGGACCTCACTAAAAGGAGAGTGGATGCCCAGTAATTGCTTGTCGGTGCAGAAGGCAAGGAGAGCGCTCCTAGCTTATCTCCCCCCCCCCATATCTTTCCTCACAGCCGCTACAACAAGAGTGAAGGTATTTCTGTTAGTGTGAGTTTTGCGCTGACCCTTTGACTCTTTCAAATAAACATTACTGTCCCCATTTGAGAAGTGTGTCAACTGAAGCACAGACAGGTTAAATAACTTACCCAAAGCCTCTGGAAGTGAAGAAGCACAACTGGGGCTGGAACTCAGGTGTCTGGTCCCCTGGCACACAAAACGAAGACTGACCTGCACTGCACAGAGCCTTTGGCAAAGGAGGATCTTGTTGGACAGTTTAGGAATTGGAGACTAAGAGGAAAGGTGCATGGGAATCAGTCCTCAGAATATGAGCTGGGCAGGATCTTCCAGCATCTTAGATACAGGCGTTTAGAGGAAGAGACATCATGGAGCAGGTTCTACTCAGAGCCAGGAAAAATAATGCGGAGAGTTGGCTTTAATTCAAAACAAAAGCAAAAATAGGGTAAACCAAATCAGAGCAGTGCCGCAACCTGCTGGATGGCCGCCTGTGACTCATGAGAAGCCAAGGACCTCACTGGACTTTACAGTGTACATTGTTTGCTGCCAGGGTCACCTATCTTCAAACTTCAGACCCCTCCTGGCCTGGGGAAACCTGTTGGGCACCTGGGGTTTCTGCCTACTGAGAAAAGTCCACTCACTGGATAGGTGGGGGCAGCGCTAAATTTACAAATGTTTGAGCTTCCTGAGATTTCTCCTCCCCTTTTAGGGAAACTGGGGCTTAGGAAGATACCCCACCAGAGATCACTGGGTTAGGGACAGAGATGGGATCCATGCTTCCTACCCCTGAGTCCAGTGCTCATTTTGCTAGATTGGTGCGAATGTGGGAAGAGTCTGTGGGTATATATGGATGCCAGCCTCCTGGAGAAAGAAGCCAGCAGTCTTAACAACCTGGGGACAGGACTGGGGTTGTAGCTGAGCATTAGAGCTCTTGCCTAGCATACCTAAGGTCCTGGTTACAATCCCTAGCACTAAAAAGGAGGAGGATGAGGACGAGGAGGATGAGGAGGTCCAACTAACCTGCACAGTTGTAGGATGTACCCCAAGGTACCAGAAGAGGATAATGAAAGCCTGTGCTTCCAGAGCCAGGAAGCTGCAAATTTTAAATCCATTAAGGACTGGCTGGGTGACCTGAGCCTGCTTTCTCTTCTGCAAAACCAGGCTAATGGAACATCCTCCAAGAATTAGATAAATTCACCTCTACAGACCATTCAGTACAGAGCCTGGCCTCCTCGAAGACCCTAAAAGGCTCGGACTTGTATTAATAAACATATAAAAATGATGTGGAGCCAGGCATGGTAGCATATGCCTGTAATCCCAGTACTTGGGAGACTGAGAGGAGGGTTGCAGGTTTGTGGCCAGCCTCAACAACTTAGTGAGACCCTCAACAACTTAGCAAGAACTGTTTCAAAATAAAAAAATAAAATAGGGCTGGGGGTGAAGCTCGGAGGTAGATCACCCCAGGGTTTAATCCCCAGTACCATACACACAAACCGGATTACAGGTTGGGGATGTAGCGCAGTGGTAGAGCACTTGCCTAGTATGCATGAGGCTCTGGGTTCCATCCCCAACATTGGGAAAAGAAAGCCTGAAGATGCAGACCAACAGGTCAAAGCCATCAGTGTGTTTGTAGTGAGTCCCTCCTCAGCACCAGCTACAAACTCATTGACGTGCTTACATCACCTACCAAAAGCTCTGGAAGCATGCTGGTACCCACGTGGCCAAGTCTAGCTAGGCCAGCAAGGTCCAAAGTCACCTCCAGCCAAGGCCTAGGCCACAGCTGTGGCTCCAGCTCTGTCATGCTTTGGATCTGGAATGTCCCCCAAAGGCTCAAGTACTGAAGACTTGGTTCCCAATGAAGAGTGTCATGGGAGAAAGGTTGATTCTTCAACTTGGGATTGGCAGGGTCCTTGGCTTACATGACAGAAAAGAATTTCAGCATGCGCCAGAGAGGTAGACAGAGATTTATTGGGGAAAGTAAGAAATACACATTCAAGGGAGAATGTGGGCCACCCCAAAAGTGAGAGAGGCCCCTTTGGGAGGGCAAGGCTCTTCTTTTATAGGAAACGGGAAGAGTGGGTGTTGGAAGGTATGTGAGGATGACCTCAGACCCGTGACCACAAGGCCGTTTCTGGTGGTCGGTCATCCTCAGGGTCCTCAGACTGATTGTGTTCTCCATTATCTGATCAGTAGATAAACTGGAAAGTCCCCTAAATTATAGGTTTCTTAAGATTTTGTATCTGTCTTTTAATAGTCCACAGGGCAATTATAGGGTTTGTTTGGAGGGATTGTTTTGTGTTTTGTTTTGGGGTTTGTTTTTTGGTTTTTTGTTTTATTTTGGGTTTTTTTGTTGTTGTTGTTGTTGTTGCTTACTCTAGGTTTTGCAGATTTCCCAGGAAATTGGGAGAGACAGGCCTGGGAGAGAGAACTTAGGGAGTAAAGGTATAAGGAACATTAGCACCAGGTTCTTATATCAAAGTTATATTTTACTTCTTCCTCTCTCTCTCCTTTCTACTTATTTCTTTTATTTCTTCTATCCTACATCAACAGTGTTCAAAGGCAGGGCATTGGGCAAGTGATTGGATCCTGAGGGCTCTAGCCCCATAGTGGATTAACCCGTTGAGGACACATAGCTGAGTGGACTGTTGGGAGGTGGTAGAAACTGTAGAAGGTAGGACTTAGTTGAAGGGAGTAAATCCTTGGGGACGTGCCCCTGGGGACTCTATCATGTCCCTGGCCCCTTGCTCTTTTTTTTTTTTTTTTTTTTTTTTGCTTCCTGGCCACCATGAGGTGTGCAACTTTGCTCCACCATGTGCTCCCTGCCATGACGTTCTGTCTCTCTGAAGCCCAAAGCGTGGACTGAAACCCTGAGACAAAATAAACCTTTCCTCCTCTTAAGTTGTTCATGTCAAGTATTTTGTCACAGTGACAAAAAAATAAACTGACTAATACAAACTCAAACTCCCAAGGGCGCCCAGGCACAACAAAGTTTCCACAAGGACTGGGGTGAACCCTGGGCTGCCATCTGCCTACTGCTGGTGTCCTTTGGGATTTATACAAATAAGCCTGAGACACGATCTCTCAGTCAAGAAAGAAAAAGGAGCCGGGCGTGGTGGCGCATGCTTGTAATCCCAGTACTTTGGGAGGCGGAGACCGGAGGATCTGGGTTCGCGGCCAGCCTCAGCTCTCTCTCTCTCTCTCTCTCTCTCTCTCTCTC
>PVJS01002319.1:0-85749 GCA_004027185.1 Glis glis | reverse complement strand
GAGGGCCTCACAAGAGAGAGAGAGAGAGAGAGAGAGAGAGAGACAGGGAGAGAGAGAGAGAGAGAGAGAGAGAGAGAGAGAGCTGAGGCTGGCCGGGAACCCCGATCCTCCAGTCTCTACCTCCCAAAGTACTAGGATTACAAGCGTGTGCCACCATGCCCGGCGCTCATGTGACAGTTTCTCCTTGAGCAAACTTTCTCGGGCTCCTTTGAATTCTTGTCCCAGCTAGGCTTCACTTTTGAACGTCCATGTCAGTCTTGCATTGCTCAGTTTTAGTGAGAATCCTGTTAAGTCAGTATCTGATCAGTCCGTCCTCCCCCTCCTCCCCCAGGTGACGCCGGATCACCCTGGCCTGCCTTCGGTAAGAATCCCATTACGTCGGTTTAGCCAGAATCCCCTCTTGCCCCTGATGTTTCCTCTTTGTATTTTCCATTCACTGGTACCACTCCTGACCCTGCTCCTTGACTATAAATTCTCATTTCTCTTTGTAGTCAGAATTGAGCTCAGTTCTATACTGAGGTTTCTTTCCCCTTATTGCAATCACCCTGAAGAAATCTGTTTTTACTGCTTTAGCTACTGTCCAGCTTTGGTTTTCCTTGATACATAATACCTGCAGTTCCTAAGCACCCTGGGGCGGGTAGGGGACAAGAACAGAAGGTAGGAAGGAATTTCCATTTTTTCCTGGATGTTGCCACATGAAAAACTTCCTCCCTGGGAAGCTGGGCAGCCCCATCTTTCCCACCAGCAGCTACTCCCAGGACTCTGGGAGGCTGGGAGACGAAGGAGACCTGGACTACTGTGGGAATAGTAACAGCTAAGGCTCCTGAGTGCCAACACTGCACAGGCACTGTGAGCATTTTATGAATGGCCTCCCTTAAACCTCACAATGTCATTGAGGCAGATGTTGTCCACGTTCCCATTTTTTTGGAGGGGTATTGGGGATGGAGCCCAGGGGTGTTCTACTCTGAGCTACACCCCCAGCCCTTTAAAAGAAATTTTTTTAAAAAATTTTGAAACAGGGCCTCACTAAGTTGCTGAGGCTGGTCTCGAACCTATGATCCTCCTGTCTCAGCCTCCCAAGTACTAGGATTATAGGCATGGTCACTGTGCCTAGCTCACACTCCCATTTTATAAATGAGGAAGCTGAGGCACAAAGAGTTTAAACAACCTGCCCCAGCCACACATCTTGGGACAGTGGGGCCAGGAGGCCAAGCGTGCAGCTGGCTCCAGATCTGCCCACAACCCTGGGAAGGGTGTAGAGTTCCTCTCTTCTTTAGGAGGCTGACGGAAGCTCTCTCAACACCCTCCTGCCAGCCCGGCCTCCTCCTGCCTCTCAGCCATTGATGTCTCACTCCTGAAGGGTCCAGCAACGTCAGATTGCAGATCGCCCCAGAGCCAGCATGCTCTCAGCTGCCAGGGAAGAGGAGGAGGAGTGGCGTGGGCTTCACTCAGGCCCTCTCGTTTCTCCCAGGAAAGCCCCACGTGCACTCACATAGACATTCATTCATTCGCTCCACAAACATTTGTAGAACCTGAAGGATGAATCAAGTTCTTTTCTGGTGATTGGAGATCAAAGAAGAGGCTGGCTGTCAGGAGCTGTCACTGAACGGTCTTCAACGTGCCAAACATGCCTGCCTTCATACCCCAAACCGGGGAACTCTTCCTGGGGGCTTTGATTGTGCTTTGTCATTCATGCAATATTCTCTACAGTTCTATGCTCAAGGGATTATCATTAGCCATCTTACAGCTGAGGGGACAAAGACCCGGATAGAATGAAAAGTTACTCCCTCTAGTTCCTACAGCTGCTAGTGTGGGGCATGGAGCGCAAGTATAAATGGTTCCAGAGCTGACGTTCTTCCCTCCTTACCTCCTTCTCTGCCCTCTTCACCTCCTCTTTCCCTCAAGAAAGTTAAGCAACTATGGATGCTCCACCCACAGACCTACAAACGGAAGCACCTGACCTCAGAGATGCGCATGTGGGCTGCACAGAGTGAGTTCCCCTGCCTGCCTCCATGCACGCATTCACACACAAACCAATGTTTAAAATACTGTTTGAATGTTTTGAAGACCACAACTATTTGATAAACACATAGAAAAAAATCTTACCTCACTATATGCTAAAAAATGTGAATTAAGCTGGGCGTGGTGGCACGCATCTGTAAACCCAGTACTTGGGAGGTTCGCAGGTTCTAGGCCAGCCTCAGCAACTTAGTGAGAACCTGTTTCAAAATAAAAAATAAAATAGGGTTGGGAGATTGTAGCTCAGAGGAAGAACGACCCTGGGCTCAATCTCCAATACCACACACACATGAAAAAAAGTAAATTATGGCAGCAAGGAAGTACTATCATTTTTTTTGTACTACCAATTGAACCTCCAAGCTACACCTGTGCTCCTTTTTAATTTTTTTAAGTTTATTTTGAAACAGGGTCTTGCTAAGTTGTTGAGGTTGGCCTCAAACCTGCCATCCTCCTGTCTCAGCCTCTCACGTACTGGGATTATAGGTATGTGTAACCATACCTGGTGAAGTACTATCATTGTCACCCATTGATTTAGAAAAAATAAGAAAAAACCAAAAAAGGGAGAGAAAACAGTCCTGGTGAGAATGCACTGAAATGAGCGTCCTCACGTACTGTTGATTGGCACAACTCTCTGAGGAAACAAACTTGGCAATATTCATTAAGAGGTTTGAAAGTGTGCAAGACCAAAGTGGCCCAATAATTTCACCCAAGTGTCATTCAGAAGTAAACACATACAAATGGTCAACACAGCATTGTTTATTGCCACAAGCACCTGACACTGACCCCACGGTTTACCCTAGGGGGTGAGTTAATTGTTTATGCAAGGGACAAATGACTGAAGTCAAACAAAAAGACACAGTGATGTTAATAGTGGGTGGGTTTGGGGTGATCAGACTATGATTAACATTTTCCTCCCCACCACACACTCATTTTGCTTTTCTCTAGTTTTCTATATTGTTCAATGAAGAAAGATCATGCCTTCCATCTCTTACAAAACTAAACTTTGTGAAAACAGTTGGGAGCAGATCACAACACTACCTGGGTGACAGGGCTTGACACAGAATTTAGTGCTGTCATCGAGTGAGACCTCCAATAGAAATGATCTCATCAATGATGTGCAAAACAGACACCAGAGTATGTGATTGGGCATAAGTAGTGAAATGTGCTTATAAAGAGCTGTAATTAGTTTGACTTTTGTATCACAAAACCAGCTTTTAGTTTTTCTCTTTGTTAGTTCTTCAGCATCTGCTAACTGTAAAGGGGCTGAATGTTTAGCCTAACCCCAGGTGTGAGCTATTCCTGTGGGCACGTGTGCTCCTGGGCGAGCACCTGTCTGCCAGCCAGGTGCAGGGCTGACCTTCATGAACCGCTTCCTGGACTACTGGGTTCTTGCTGTTGATGCAGCTGATGCAGTGGAGATAAGAAATGTGGAGTGGGGTGGCCTCTGGGTGGAGAGGACGGAGGACCAGGCTGGAAGACGGAAGGCCTTGGCCCCTCTCCCAGCAGGAGTCCTTGAGAACAGATCCCACTGGCTTTGGTCAAATGTACATGGAAATACGCGACTGACCTCAAATCAGAGGCCAAAAGCAAATGGGAGTTGTAAGGAGTGGGCTGGAGGAAGGTTGAGGGGACTCCAGGCCATTGAGAAACAACCCAACATTTTTCCAGGGGCAGATTTCACCTTTCTGAGAGTCTTCTTGGCTTTGTTTCTTATTGATTTATCAGTTATGCAATTGTCAGGCTTTCTGGCAGTCCTGTGGAGACTGGGCTCTGGGTCCTAGGGAAACAGATGGGACTGTTGATGTTCTCTAAACATCCTGCATGGAAATGGCTGTCGACATCTCCCTAGGTTTCCCCCTTTTTTGTGTGTGGTACCCAGGGCCTCACACATGCTAGGCAAGCATTCTACCACTGAATTACATGCTCTGCCTTAAAAAAAAATTTTTTTTTTTGTCTTAAGACAGGGTTTCACTAAGTGGCCCAGGCTGACCTTGAACTTTTTTTTTTTTTTGTGGTGCTAGGGATGGAGCCCAAGGGCATTCTACCTTTGAGCTACACCCCCAGCCCTATTTTATTATTTTATTTGGAAACAGGGTCTCGCTAAGTTGTGAAGGGTCTCACAAAGTTGCCGAGGCTGGCTGCAAACCTGTGATCCTACTGTTTCAGCTTCCCAAGTACTGGGATTACAAGCATGTGCCACCATGCCAGCTTGGCCTTGAACTTTTGATCCTCCTGCCTCAGCCCAAGTCTCTGGGATGACAGGTGTGCACTGCTGTGCCTGGCTAAGTTTTCCTTCTTGCTCCAAGCTCTGGATTGGCCTCCAGGAGCCTCCTCACTTTTTCCTCAGGGTCAGGGGGTCAGTCGGGGACCTGTCCCCTCAGAGCCTTGCCATGGCTCCCACTGGCAGGAGCTCAAGTCTTGGCTCTGCCCTACTCTGGGGACTTCCTGAGCGGCCCCTGAGGCACGGGTCCCAAGAGGCCCAGGCCCACTCTACACTCTTGCCCAAGCAAAGAAAGTGGCCTGGGCGTATCTTTTACATGTGAACTCAGCTGGGCCTTCTTACTTTGAGGGGGGCCCACACATCCCACACTTGGTCACTCACAGCTTCTCACTTGTGTGCGTCCCCTGCCCCTGCAGAGGACAGCCCATTCCCAAGCCATGTGTTGGCTGCTTCTCCTTCTCATTGTGTGCCTAGATTCTGCCTGGTTGAGGCTGTGAGAGCTTACAGTGGCCCTTCTCATCTCGGGGAAAAGGGCAGGAAACAAGGTACAGTGTAGCTGGAATTCAGATTAGAGAAGTGAAGAAGGAAAAAAGCCCAACCGGGAAAGAAAGCTCATTAATGTCTCTGCTCCCCTCCTCATTAAGCAAGCGCTCGCTCATAAATATTCACAGAATTCTAAAGTAAGATCGAGGTGAAAGTTAAGTTAATGTGGAACAATTAAGACTGCACAGCAGCCTGACCAGGCTCTCGCCTCCCCAAAGCCCAGAGATCTGGAATGCTTCTGGTCTCCCAGAGAGGCGGAGAAGGGAGCAGAAAATCCCGAGATCTCTGCTGTGTCTCCTTAGGACGAGACACACTAGCCACGGGAGGGTCTTGAGGATCTCCCAGCACCTGTCATCAGCCCCCCATCTTATAATGAGGTGACCATAATCAGAGAGGTTACATGCCCTATCCAAGGTGACCAGCCCATCGGAGCGGGAATCCAGGGCACTTTCCACCACTCACCTTCAGCCTCTGGCTAGGACCAGGGACACTCTTGCCTCCCCTGGGGATCTCCTTGGGCTTTGGGCCCTGGAGTCTCCCTGTTCCAGACGCTGGCTGTAGAGCTCTCTGATCCTGCACGCTGCAGCCAGATTAATTTTCTTAAATGCAGGTTTAATTGCGTCACTCCTTCCAAAAAACATTCATTGGCTCCCCCATTGCCTATGAATTAAATGCAAACTCCTTGTGCTCTGTGGTCCAAATGCTGCTATATGACCTCAATTACCATTACTCTTTATTCATTTCCCAAAGTTCCAGCCAAATGGAACTGAGAGCTCTTCTCCAAGCACACTCTCAACTTCCCTGCAGCAGCTTGCTTCCTGGAATTCCCTCCTCTGCAGGTTCTACCTGTCAAAACTCTGTCCATCTTTTCAAAGCCCGTTTCAAGTGTCATTTCTCCCATGAAGCTAATCCTGTTTCCCACAGCGTAGTCTCACTCCAGTGTATTTTGCTGAACCTCTTCTATGCTATATCACTTTCTTATGCGTTGGCATTCAGCTAATAATGATACAGTCATAACAATATTAGCTACTACTTACTGACTGCCTACTATGTGCCTGTTGCCTTGCATCTATCACACCTCGCAAGGTAGATAGCATCATCCTGCGTTAGAGTTGCATGCACTGAGGCTCTGAGAAGTTAACAGCCCCACTCTCTCTCGCTCTAAAGCTTTGCTCTTCTTCTTTGCTGCATTGCTTTCACTTTTACTGCTGGAAGCTCTCTGGGTTGAACTGTGTCCTCCCAAAAGATACATAGAAGTCCTAACCTCCTGCGAATGCAATTTTATTTGGAATGGAGTCTTTGTAGATGTAATCAAATTAAGATGAGGACAGACTGGAAGAGGGTGGGCCCTCATCCAATGGCTGGTGTCCTTATAGGAAAAGAAAAAGGTGATACACACACACACACACACACACACACACACACACACACACGGAGGTCGAGCATGGGAAGACCGAGGAGGGATTGGAGGGATGCAGCTGAAAGTCAAGGATTGCTGGAAATGCTGTTAGGGCAGGGAACAGACCCCTCAGAGCTCCTGAGAGGAGAACTCTGCCAACACCTTGATCCTTGACTTCCAGCATCTATGACTGTGAGAATACGTTTCTGGGTTTTTCTATTTTCTTTTTTTTTTTTAAATTTTTGGTACTGGGGATTGAACCCAGGGGCATTCTGCCTCTGAGCTACACTTGTAACCCTATTTTATTTTTTATTTTGAAACAGGGTCCTACTAAGTTGCAGAGGGCCTCACTAAGTTGCTGAGTCTGGTTGAGAATTTGCAATCCTTCTGTCTCAGCCTTCCAAGTACTAGGATCACAGGCATGCGCCACCTGCCTGGCTTGTTTCTGTTGTTTTAAGCCACCCAGTTTGTTGTACTTTGCTACAGCAGCCCAAGGAAATGAATACGCTCTGCATTTATCCCTCTTGTTGTCTTTTCCAGAGAAAGGCACACTGTCTTCACATGACTGGGATAGAATGCAAAAGTTTCATTCCCCGCCTGCAGAGGCCCCAGGAGCAGGGAGCAGGTTTAATATTTTCCTGATGGGCATTAGAGGCCCAGAGAGGTCAGTTGCCTTAGAGCTAGCTGTGGCAGAGTGGGTCCCGGGATAGGAGCCCTGGGTCTCAGTAGCTGGGCAATGTGGCACCTGGAAAAGGTAGCTGGTGTGTCCTCATCTCCATGAGTGAGGTCAGCCTGTCCCAGAAGCTTTGAGAGTGCAGGGGTGTCTGGGAGCCATTGAAAGAGTCCTGGGTCCGTGGTAGTATTGGAGAGGGGACTTGGGAATGCCTGGTCACCTGCCTGCTCAGGAAATCCAGGAGGCCAACTCTGGTCCTGGGCAACAGGGTCACTCTGGGATTTGGGTTTTCCAGGAAGTGGGCTGAAGGCTGTGGAGCTCAGGATACCTTCTAAGCACTCAGTGGTAAATCTCCTTTCTGTGACTAAAGGCCCAGCTAGCATCCTCTCCTACAATACCAATGGTCAGGTGCCCCACCCATGCTCCTGTTACCTCTGCCAGCTAGCATGGCCAAGGTGACCTCCTGGGAGGGGGCGGAAGCAGGGGCTGACTTGCTTTTGAGAAGTCTGTGGAGCTGGCCGCTTGGGCCCTACTGCTATCTGGAAAGCAGATGGTAGGGTAGCTGGCGCAGGGTGTGTGCTGACATGGCAAGAGCCAGGAAGTGGGGTTCAGGTCCTGAACTCTCACCCCGTCCCCTGGGACTGTGATGCAGTTTATAAGCAACACTGTGAGATGTGCCCCTCAGGCCTGGTCTCTCCCTGCTCTTGACAATGAGCCAGGGATTTCTTTTCTAGTCCCCTTTGTGTGGGGGAACTCAAGTCGTGGTTGTCTTCTCCTTCTCCTTCTTCTCTCTCTCTTTTTAAAATTGTGGTGTTACAAACCATATTCTTTTTAAAGAGTTACATGATTTTCTCTTTATGATAGTCTGAAATCATGTCATGATGTAAAATTAAAGTGTACCTTTTTCATGTAAGCAATTTTTTATTATGTAAAATATAACATAAAATTTACCATTCTAACCATTTTTAAGTGTACTATTTGGTGACATTGTTTACATCACCACCATCCATCTCTAAAACCTTTTCATTTTCTTCAACTGAAGCTCTGTACCACTGAATAATAGCCCTCTCTCCCCACTCCGGCAATCATCATTCTACTCTTTGTTTTTATGAATTTGAGTACTTGCGTTACCTTGTATAAGTGGAATCGTATAATCTCTGTCTTTTGTGACTGGCTTATGTCACTTAGCGTAATGCCTTCGAGATTCATCCATGTTGTAGCATATGTCAGAATTTCCTTCTTTTTTGAGGCTGAGTCATATTCCATTGTATGGATATGACACATTTTGTTTATTCACTCATCACTGATGAACACTCAGGTTGCTTCCACCTTTTGGCTATTATGAGTAATGCACCCTGAACAAGGGTGAGTAAGTATCTGTCGGAGTTTCTATTTTCAATTCTTTGGGGCATATACTCAGAGTAGAATTGCTGGATCATATGATAAGTCTATGTTTTAGATTTTGTGGAACTTTCTTTTTATAATCAGAAGTCCGGATATGGGAAGTAGACAAAGCAAATTTTTTAAAAAAAGTCTTTTGAGCATATACTTTGTACTAAGAATTTTGTCACTTATCTAAACTTGCCTATGAGCAAGATATCATTTCCACTTTATGGATGGGAAAGCCAAGACACAGTCCCCCTGCCCTCAGTCACACAGTTTGTAAGTGTGGAGGAACAATCTAAACCCAGACAGATGGTGGTGGGGTCTAGATAGGTGGCTGAGCTGTGGATAGAATCACAGAAATGGAGGCCTTACTGCTCCAAGATCTTTCTACTTCTTCCTCTTTACTACCAAGGGGGCTGTAGGGAGAAGGTGAGTGTCCCTCAAAGGTCCTGCAGAGTGTCCCAAGGGGCTGGGCAGAGTGGATGGAGGAGGGTGAGGCATTCTACAATTAGTGAGGTTCTTGGAGGAATCTAATTCTAAGCAGGCAGGGATATGCGTGCCATCCATTGAGTCTTTTCTTATCTGAACTTCCCAGTTTCTTTCGATGGTTTCTCACGTGTGACAGTGACCGAAGTCCTTACTGTCCCTCCTATTCTCCTTTGGTCCCCAACAGAACATAGTTTAACAATTTCATCACAGCCCCACAGACCTGGCCTGATGGTTCTAAAGCACCCAGGGGTTGAGCTCCTTTAGAAAGTGAACTATTGCCTATCTTTGCTCCTATTTTGAGCTCTCCTTCTCTTTAATGATGCTGGTTTTACCCTTCCCAATCTGAAGAGCATTCTCCTTGATGCAAAAAGAAAAAGAAAAACAGGAGCTGAATAACACATTTCATGTGGGGTGCATTATGCCCTGCAAAGCGCTTTTGTGACTCGCAGCTCATTTGGTCCTCGTTGCGACCCTGAGAGCTAAGTAGGGCAGCGCTATTGCTCTCAGCGAGGTTGAATGAGTTGCACGAGGTCCCCCCCGCTAGTTAGCAGCCCAGGCAGGATGTTGAGGTATGAACCCATGGCCAGGGACTCTAAGGGAAAATTCTGACTACACAGCACAAATAACCCCAATCAGGCAGCATCTAAAGACACTAATGTGGCCATGCCAGCGACTCTCTGACAAGTTCACATTTGAAAAACAAAATTCTAAGGAAAAGGCTGCTTTCCTTGTCAATAGACAAAGCCCGGCACTGGGGGAGCCCCCAGGGAAGGATGCAGAAGATGCAGGCTGTTTAGGAAAAGCTGAGGCTCTTGAAAAGTGCAGAGGCAAACTAAAAACATTTTTAGTTATGCTGATAGTATGACCCCATGACCTCTCCAAATAAAAAAAAATCCAAACAATTGTAAATAACAAAACCAAATGAGAAATAGCAAGGAGCAAGACAGGATGAAGTCTGCAGCTTGAAGGAGGTATAGAAATACTGACCTGGAGGAGATGGCTCAGAAACCAGGAGAGTCCTTTGCTGAAGAAGGGAGAGAAGGCTTGGTCTGGCATAGGCCAGATGGGTGTTTCTGTAGCAAGCCACCCCGTCTCCCTGACCTTTGTGTTCCAGATGCCCAAGTGTTTTTTTTTTGTACTGGGGATTGAATCCAGGAGCATTCTCCACAGCTGAGCTACACACCCAGCCCTTTTTAATTTTTATTTTGAAACAGGGTCTCGCTAAGTTGCTGAGAGCCTCACTAAGTTGCTGAGGCTGGCCTCCCAAGTACTGGGATTACAGGTGTGTGCCACCATGCCTGACTAAAGTTTTGAACCAATTCAGTATTTATCAAACTTCATTCTTCTGCCCTGGCAATTTTGCCATATCCACACACAGCCTGCAATATTAAATTCTAGCCAGATGCTTCTGTCTGCTTAAGGGAATAAGTCTGGGGGGCGGGGGATGCTTGGTTAGAAAGGGAGATTAACAAGGGTTAGAGAGGTGTGGAATATATTCTAGTATAAAATTAAGATTTTATCTTAGTTCTCATCAAGAGACTGAAAGACAAATCAAAGAGAACAAACTGGAAAAAAGAATTCCACATCCATATATCACCCCAATTGCCTCAACTTAGTGAGGCCCTGTTTCAAAATAAAGAATAAAAATAGGGCTGGGGGTGTAGCTTGGAGGTATAATGCCCCTGGACTCAATCCCCAGTACTGCAAAAAAAAAAAAAAAAAAAAAAAAAAAAAAAAAAAAAAAAGAAAAAAAAAAGAAGCAGCAATCAGGTGCACGCCTGTAATCCCAGTATTTGGGAGGCTGAGACAGTAGGATTGCAGGTTTGCAGCCAGTCTCAGCAACTTAGTGAGACCCTGTTTCAAAATAAAAAAATAAAAATAGGGTTGGGGGTGTATCTCAGAGGTAGAACACCCCTAGGTTCAATTCCAAGCACCCCCCCCAAATAAATAAATAAAAAAGAATGTCTGACATCAGACCACAGGGCTGCACTTGTTTGTTGAATTTGCCTCCCATTATGTGAGCCTTATTCCTATCCTTTTCACATCTCCAGTGCTTTTTAATAAATACATTTTATTTTTCAATAATAATAATAATGATAATAATGCATGTGCATTGCACAAATCTGACTGCCAAGCACAAATGCAGAAGGAGCTAAGCAAACCATCCATTGTTCCATCACCCAGAGATATCATCACTAGTATTTTGTTTCCTTCTAGTCTTACTGCTTTTTTAAAATCATAGTTGTTAACAGATTATATATACAATTTTATCTCCAGGTTTTTCCCACACTACCATGAAATCATCATAAATATTATTCTACATGGCTGCATTTTGATTCTTTCTAATTTTTGCTTGTACAAATAATATTATTAATAGCAGTGTTTCTGAACTAGCACCATCTCCTTAGGAGAGATGCAAGTAGTGCCTCTCCTGGGTGCCATACCTGTCTACAGTGTTGGAGTGAGACTATTTTGCCTCACTTTTACCAGTACCAGGTACTCATTAAAAATCAAAATCGAAGTCTCCACTAATTTACAACACTGTTAAGGCTAGATATAGAATGTCCCCTGAAGAGCTCATGTATTAATGTTCTGAGTTGATGCAATTAAGTCATGAGGTTTATAATCTTGGCAATAGATAAGCCCACTGTAATGGATTTACTCAGTGGTAACCTAGTTAGGTAGGGTGTGGCTGGAGAAGGTGGGTCTCTGGGGGTGTGACCTTAAGGACTGTGATTTTTGTCTTTGAATCCATTTGCTTGCTTGCTCTTTCTTGTTTCTGGCCACCATGATGTGAGAGCCCTTGCTCTCTCCCCCTCTCTGCTTCCTGCTGCCATGCCCTGAGCTCCGCAGACCCTGGCCTCACATGGACTGAACCCCCAAATCTCCAAGAAACTGTAAGCAAATAAATCTCTCTTCTTCTCAGTTGTATAGTCAGTCATTTTAGATTAGAGCAGTGAGAATGTTGACCAAGACAGAAATTAGTGTCAGAGAAGTGGGGTCACTGTTGTATCTAAGTCTGACCATGTGTTTTATGAATCTTTGGAACTGGTTTTTGAGAGGAAGTTGGAAGGGTCAGAATGCTGATAGAAAGGCAGATGATAGAGACTGTGCTCAGGAGATTTCAGAGAGCAAAGAGGACTTCATAGAAAAGTGGAGTAGAGGCCACATGTGTTACATTTTGGCAAAGAACTTACCGACATTTTGCACATGCCCTGAAACTTTGTGTGAGGCCAAATTTAAAGATGATGGACTGATTAAGCTGGCAGAGGAAATCTCAAAACAGCAAAGTATCCAAACTGCATTATGGATATTGATGTCCATGTTCAGCAAATTGTACTGGGCATTTCGGGAGCAGAAAGCAAAGCAGAGAGACTTTAAAGATTCGCAGTTTGTCCAGAAAGTAAGGTGGCTGAAGGGAGGTCAAATGTTTTGCATAGGAACAAAGAAAGGAATGTGGTCAGGACAGTTCAAACCCAAGTGTGGAATCATGGAAACAAGGGCCCAGCGGTGGTTTCCAGGATTGAGTCAGGCCCAGCAGTAGCTGTGACTTAAAAGGGCCCAGCGGCAGTGATTGAAAGGAGTGTGACTACCTTTCCTGCTGGCGGTCTATCTCAGCACTCACATAATGCTGGCTTTGCTGGAAAAAGGGTCACAGAGTCTTCCCCCCAGATTTCAAAGGGAGGTCTCTGAAGCCAGGCAACGTGTGGTAGGGTCAGAATCCCTGCAAGCAGGCCCAAAGGGGGCAATTTGTGAAGCTGTGAGGGTGAAGCCAAGGTTGCAAGAAAAACCTCTGAGATTTAGAAATGCCCTTAACATGGAACAACCATGAGAAAAGGTTGCAAACTGCAAGTCATGAAGCCAGGCTGGAAGAACGAATATGCCCACCCATTGCAATCAACTAGGCCATAGTGGCGGGGCTGCCAAGGCCCCTTGGAGATCACACCTCACCACCATGAGCCCCAGGGAGCAGAAATGGAGCTGCAGGATTAAATGCTTTCCCTGCTGGATTTAGATCCTGTTTTGGTACCATTCCTTCTTTCATGGCCCTATTCCTTTCTTTTGGAAAACAAATGTTTACTTTGTGCCACGGTACATTGGATGCATGTAGCTTGCTTTTTATTTTCTTTTATGAGTTTCTCATTCCTTGTGAACTGTTTTCTTTTAGTGTTTGTAGCTGTGGGACCATAACGACTCTACTTCCAGTTTTTGAGTCCACGAGACATGTGGGTTCTCATCTCACATGCTTCTTTGCCTGTGCATGCTCCCACTACCACCTGTCATGGAAACAAATGCTCAGGCCCAGGCCCTCAGATTTAGTTCAGGGCTTTTCTTCTTTCTATTGTAAATGCTTGAGTCAGAAGGTTGCTCACAGGTGGCTTATTATGTCAATAAGTTCATAGTTTCTGAAAAGGTCCCAAGTTCATTCAGGGTTTTCATAGGACCATGGCACCTCAGAATCAAATCTCTACTCATGGGAGACATGGACTTTCTAGAATAATAATAATGGCCATAATAATAGCTAACATTTAATGACCCCTTAAAATATGCTAGTCATTGTTCTAAGTGCTTCACATGAACTACCTGGTTCAATTTCCAACAACCCTATGAAGTTGGTCCTATGATTATTCTCAGTTTTTAGATAGAACTCTTAGACATAGAGTGATTAAGTGATTTGCCCAAGTTCACAGCAAAAATAAGAGACATGCACATGTAATATATGTTGCTAAGAAAACAGATGTGTGTGCAGATGACAGCTGGAACTTTCTACAGCAAGCAAAACCTGAGGCAGGAAATAGGAAGAGAGAGAAGGTAGCTGGTGCTGGCCTGGGGTCTGAGCCTGAGAGAGCATCCCTGTGTCCTGTGACCTAGCACTTGGTCCCTTGACCTTGGGTGGCTTCTCTCTGTGGAATTTATCTTGCACAAGAATTGCAGCTATTGTCAGGGGTCCCAGGACACTGAGCAGAGAGAATTGTATGGGTGTGGTACTTGGGATAGAATCCGGGGGCGGGGGTGTTCTACCACAGAACTACACATCCGGCCCTATTTTATTTTGAAACAGGGTCTTGCAAAGTTGCTGAGGCTAGCCTTAAACCTGTGATCCTCCTGTCTCAGCCTCCCAAATACCGGGATTATAGGCATGTGCCATCATGCCAGGCTTGAGCAGATAGAATTTTGACACCTGCCTACATTGCAAGTTAAGCATCAGGATCCCTGAGCCCAGTGAGGATAGTGGACAGATAATAATAACAATGGCAACAGGTAACTGTGAGCACTATTTACATACCAAGAACTTTACATACATTATCTTCTGCACTCTCGTACCAATCCTATGTGCCTGGTACTCTTATTATACCAATTTTACCCAGAAGGAAACTGAGGCTGAGGGAGGCAGAGTCTGTCTGTGTGATTCCAAAGTCTGTATATTGTCTCCACTTCCCTCTGCTGCCTCCCAGGTGAGGGATGTTGGTTCTATCGAGCTCCTCTTTCCCTCTTGCTCCAGAACACCCTGACGACTGCTCAGGGCTGAGCAATGGAAGAAGAAATGGGGCTCAAAGGGACCTAGCAGGGGACCCTGCCATCCTTTCTCTAGTGCCCTGGGATAGAGAACAAGTAAGAAAAATCACTGCAGTTTCAAGGCTGTTCTATTTCATTTTTTCCCTCACTAAGTAAATCAGTACCTGCTATGGATTCCTGGAAGTGGGGGCAGGCAGCCACCTTCTGCTCAGGGGCTACTGGGAGCAGCATTTCAGGGCCCAGGGCTCACCCCTTGGCCCAAACAGTGCACCAGTGGGGCCTATCTGGGTGTGGGAAGCGCCTCCCCCATGATCATGGCTCCATCTACATTGGCTGGGCTCCAGAAGCCGGCAGCAGGGTCCATCAAAGGCTTTCTCCTTCTCTCCTGTGCTTGGTGTCCACGCAGTTTCCCCAGGGCCTTGTGAGCAAAGACAGGACCTCACCTTTACTTCGTCTACCTGCGGCTGTCTCACTTTATGAGTTTCTGACACAGTTTTGACCTTGCCACTTCCCCGGTTTGAATAGGCAAAAGAGCGAGTTTATACTCTTCGGCTCCATCTCCCACTAGTCACCACTGTGAGCCTCCTGCCTGAGAAGGGCCAGCTCCCTCGCTGTCCTCCCAAACAACAGATGTTATCTGGGGGCCTCAAGGGATGGCAGCTGCTGCCTCCATGAGCCCCTCTGCTTGGAAGCCCCTGGGGTATCTCACTCACACAGGCCCAGGAGTCCCCAGGGCTGGGAGGCCACTCTGAGCAGGGTCAGTCTTTCCTGCTCCTCAGGTGAGCTCTGGGATTCTTTATGTGCCACACACCTGGGGTTTTAGTTTGTTTTGTGTTGTTCTAATGGAACACCACAGACTAGGTAATTTATGAAGAAAAGGAATCTAGTTCAGGTCTAGTTACAGTTCTGCGGGCTGGGAAGTCCAACATTGAGCTTCCAGAGTCTGGTAAGAACCATCTTGCCTGATCATGACGTGGCGGAGGGCATTGCATGGTGAGACAGAGGCAAGTGGACCACTCTGGTCACTCTTCCTCTTCTTATTAAGCTACTAATGCCATCATGGGGTCACACTCTCATGACCTCACTTAATCCTAATTACCTACCAAAGACCCCATCTCCAAATACCATTAACATGGAAATCTGGGGATTAAGTTTCCAACACATGAATTTTGGGGGACATATTCAAGCCATATGTGGGATATGGAGAGAGTCCCCGCTCCCCCAATAAACTCTGTTCAGCTCTCTGTCCCTCATCTAGGAACACTGTTCTTTGCTGTTATCAACTCCCTTTGCCACACCAGCCACTGCTGGGCTTTTGTTCTTTATTTTTTCTTTACTGGGGATTGAACCCAGGGGCATTCTACCTCTGAGCTATCCCCTAGCACTTTTTTATTTTGAAACAGGGTCTTACTAAATTGCTGAGACTGGTCTTAAACTTATAATCCTCCAGTCTTAGCCTCCCAAGTAATGGGATTGTAGGTGTGAGCCACCACATCTGGCTGGGCTTTTTTTTTTCCCCCTGGGCAAACAAAGCACTTGGAACCAATTTCCCCATGGCTTTTGTGAACAAAAACAGGACCTACCCTTTACTTCGTCTACCTGCGGCTGTCTCATAATAATTGTCTCACTTTATGGGTTTCTGTCAAGGTTTTTATCTTGCTACTTCTCTTATTTGAACAGACAAAAGAGTGTGTTTATACTACTCAACTCCATCTCCCATTAGTCACCAATGTGAACCTTCTGCCCGAGAGAGGCCTCCTACCTGCCTTTGAGTTTTCTTTCTTTTCTTTTCTTCTCCTTCTCCTTTTCCTTCTTCTTCTTTGCAGTACTGGGGATGGAACCCAGGGGCATTTTACCTCCGAGCTACACCCACAGACTTATTTTTTATTCTTTATTTTGAAACAGGGTCTCACTAAGTTGCGGAGGCCTCACTAAGTAGCTGAGGCTGGCCATGAACCTGTAATCCTCCTGTTTCAGCCTCCCAAGTACTGGGATTACAAGCGTGCGCCACCACACTCGGCTGCCTTTGAGCTTTCTGATGCTCACAGCCCTCTGTGGTTTTGCTCACCCCCAACCCTTAGATATCCCTTGACTCTGATGCTAAACAGACTGGTTGGATAGAGCCACTTTCCCAGCCCTGGTCCTGGCTCTCTTCCTTTCTCATCACACCTGTTTGGTTGAGGTCTTAGCATTCATTCAGAAACTACCCAAGAAACCAGGGCTATCAAGACAATTCAACGTATTTTCTGCTGTCTGTGGCTTTCACTATAGTAAAGGAGAAAGTCACGTGAGTGAACGGTTGCATGGCAATGTTACAAGTACTGGGGTAGCATCATGGTGAGGCTGACTGGAAACTAAAAAGAGCAACTGTGTCTGATAGTGTGTGCTTGGGGTGGGGCCGGGGGTGCTTGTGCAGGTCTTACAGAATGAGAGGGAATTCTCTAGGTGGACAAGTTTCTAAAGAGGCTGGAAGGGGGTTCAGTCTCCAGTACCAACCCTTCCACCCCCCAAAACCAAACCAAAACAAAAACACCTCTCTCTAGGATACCTCTGCAGCTAGGCATGGGAACCCCTGAGACTATGTTTCCTTCAACAGGCTGTAATCTCCTGAAGTACATGTTTTAGAAGGTCTCCTTTTATATGCCCAGAACAAGGAGCAGAGGCTGCGCTGGGACAGTTATGGAGTCCCACTGAACTGTCATTGTTGGCACAGTGAGCATGCTCCTCTAACCACAATTCTCTTTCTTTTTTTGGTGCTGGGGATCGAACCCAGGGACTCCCACATGCTAGGCAAGTGCTCTGCCACTGAACTGCACTCTGTCCCTCTACTCACAATTCTACCTGAACAGGCCTCTCCACCTGCCTCCCACCCTGATCCCCACCTCTGTGCAGACACAGACAGGAAGAGGCAGAGCCCGTGGCTTTTAACTCCAGGACGATGATCCTGGCGTGTTGAAGGACAGTGTGGGCCCGGTCTGGCGATTCTTTTGTCCTTTCTCTGGAGACTTTCTAAGTTCCAGAAAAGCTTCCAAGGAGGATTTTGTCAACTAAATCCATATTTAATAAGGATGAATGTAGCTCTCCAATCATATCTTCTATAACTGTCACCCACATATTTCCCCATTCCCTCACCGCCTTTCCTCTTTTCTTTCTTTTTTTTTATGCGGTACTGGAGATTGAACCCAGGGGCATTCTACCTCTGAGCTCTACCCCGAGCCCAATTTTTTATTCTTTATTTTGGAACAGGGTCTCACTGTGCTGCAGAGGGCCTCACTAAGTAGCTGAGGCTGGCCACAAACCTGCAATCCTCCGGTCTCAGCCTCCCAAGTACTGGGGTTATAAGCGTGTGCCACCACACCCGGCTGCCTTTCCTCTTTTCTGAAAGGTCTATCACCCCACTGCACCTTCCTGAAGTGTGGCAGCTGGGCCCGGTGACTATGGAGGAGGCTGCAGACCCTGCTTTTTACAAGATTCACAACTGTTCCCTCTGAAAACTCAGAGCTTCATTTCAGACAGATTGTCTCCCCCCACCCCCCCGAATGCAGTGGCAGAGTGACAAATGGGGTGCTGGAGATAACGAGGCCAAAGGGAGGTGTAGTTCTAATAGAATAAATACATCTTTGGTAAATCTTCCCACCAAGATGTCTTTATAACTAAAAACAGCCACTCTGTTCCCCATGGTTGCAGTCAAGGCTGACAGGCTTTTGTATGTCTATGGGAGTCATCTCTCCTCCATCTCACTACAGCACAGACATCCCACTGGGTTCAGGCAGTAATTATAGTTTCAGGGACAGGTGAGAGGCAAGAGGGGAAAGAGCCAACATCATACACTGGCAGTATTGCCAAACCGGCCTTGGTCCCTGATTCCTGGTAAAGCTGAGCACACGCACGCACTTGTTTTTATGGAGATAGAGAGGAACCGGAGGCTTTGCTTTTTGCCAGTTTTGACACCTCTCTGCTTTGCACATTAACAGGCTCACTGCTTGACACCATGTCTAATCCATCCTCTGCTCTGCAGAGGTGTCAAGAAAACTTGCTGGAGATACTAAGGGCCCAATTATAGTGCCCAGCTTACCCTTGGGTCTTGACAGATGCTGGAAACCTTTAAGACTCAGGATGATTAGTGCAGACCTTTCCCTTCCTTGCAAGCAGCCTGGAACCCTCACACCTGTTTTGTCGGCATCCATTGTATCCTTAATGAATGGCCTTTCCCGATGTGGCCCACAGGGACAGTCAAAGGCTCAATGACAAGAAGCCTGAGGCCCAGGAAGGAAAGGTGACTTGCTTGAAATTATACTTCAAGCTGGTAACAAGGCCTCAGTTGCTTAGGAATCATGCTCAAGATAAGAAGTTCAGGCAGGTCAGGGCAAGAGGAGCAAGCCAGTCGGAATTTGTTGGATAAGGAGAACAAATAGAGAAGAACGCTGTCCAAATCATGGTGGTGCTGAATCTGCTGCCCATGCATGAAGCTAACAAAGGCTCTCTCCAAATCACTTCTTTTATCAGTTTCTTAATCTGAGCTGTATCTCTCCCCAAATAGGTGATAAGTGGTGTGCAGGTCGGTATTCAGGAAAGATGGCAGTAGACAGTGTTGGTTGAAAACATTAAAAAAAAAAAAAAACTAACCCAACTAAAGAATCTGAAAAGGAAAGGGTAAAGAAAGTCCAACAAGAAGTGGCACTGATCAGAGGTTATGTGCGGAGGGAAATGGAGTGTCCAGGGTCTGTTTCCAGGCTGCAGGGCACACACAGGAGCAAGAGGAAGATCAGTTATCCAACCAGGTATGGATTTGTCTTGACAAGCTGGGAAGCAGGGCTCTGACATCTGAAACGGCCACTTGGACAGCCCCAATTCCATTTGTCTATGCTGCCATTTCAGATGGGATCAGACAAGAATTTCACCCATGGAGGTGGTATCATACTATAGCCATCTCTCTCCCTCTTCCTGTGATCACCTTTAAGTTGGAAAAGAGGATAACGACCTGGGAATGAACGTAGCTACACTGATTGAATGCCCACTGGAATTTGGAAACCATTTTCTTATAAAGAAGCCAAGTCTAATCTGGGGCTCAGACTAAATATTTACTGCAACTTCTGTGAAAAAGAGCTTCAAAATCAAAACCCAGGCAAGGCACGGTGGTGCACACCTATAATCCTAGTACTTGGGAGGCTGAAACAGGAAGCTTGCAGATTGGAGGCCAGTGCGCTGTAACTTAGTGAGACCCTATTTCAAAATAAAAAGTAAAATAAAAAAAGGCTTGGGGAATAACTCAGAGATAGAATACCCCTGGGTTCAACCCCCAGTACCAAACAAATAACCCCCAACTCCCCCAAACCCAAGACCTACTGAGTTGGTTAGTACAGATTAACCAACTCATCTGTACCCACTGGGCTCAGACCCAACCTGGAGGGATGGAAAGCAGCCTGGACCTCTGTGGTTTGAAAGGTGCTTGGTCCATCTAAGAGTTAAGTTGAGAAACTCTAGGCCAATCATCTTCCAAAGTGTCCCGCAGAGATGGAGGTCACACGGCAGGGGATCTGGGAGGAAATCAGCCAAACCTAAGGAGGGCGTCACTCCTGCCCCCTGGAACGGGCTGGCTCCAGTGCTTGGCAGTGGTCGGGTGGGTGGGTGGAGGATCCATTTTAGTTGTTGTTGATTTTACTAACAAATATTCAGAAAGTCAGTGTCTGTGTCATTTTATGTAAATTCGGATCCATCTGCCACTGTCTATTGTACCTCAAGATTCCAGATATCTCCCAACAAAGAGAAAATAAGTAATTTTATGCTGAATGCAGTTTACACTTAGATCCATTATGTTTTATAAAACGATTTATTTTAATATAGTTTTATATTTACAAAAATGTGAAGATAGGACAGAGAGTTCCCATATATACCCAATTACCCCATTATTAACATCTTATAGTATGGTATATTTTTCATTATTAATGAACAAATATTAATATTTTTTCATCTCAAGTCTGCCCTGTATTCAGATTTCCTTAGTTTTATCTAGGATCTCATCTAGGATCCCATGCTACCTTTAGTTGTCATGTCTCTTTAGGCTTCTTTGGACTAACAGTTTCTTAGACTTTCCTTGTTTTTGACGACCCTGAAAATTTTAAACATTACTGGTCAGGTAGAATGTCCCTCAACTGGGGCATGTCTTCCTTCCTTCCCTCCCTCCCTCCCTCCCTCCTTCCCTCCCTCCCTCCCTCTCTTCCTTCCTTCCTTCCTTCCTTCCTTCCTTCCTTCCTTCCTTCCTTCTTTCCTTGGATTGAACCTAGGGGTGTTCTACTTTTGAGTTACACCCCCAGTCCTTTTTTATTTCTTTACTTTGAAATGGGATCTCACTAAGTTCCCACACACTGGCCTTAAACCTGCGCTCCTCTAATCTCATCCTCCCAAGTACTGGGATTACAGGCTTGTGACACCAAGCCTGCCTCATCTGCTATTTTTCTTTCTTTCTTTCTTTTGGTACTAGGGACTAAACCAAGGGGCATTCTACTTCTGAGCTACAACCCCAGTCCTATTTTTAATTTTTATTTTGAAACAGGCTCTTGCTAGGTTGATGAGAGTCTCACTACTTGCTGAGGCTGCCCTCGAACCCTTCATCCTCCTGTCTCAGCCTCCCAAGTACTGGGATTACAGGCGTGTGCCACCATGCCCGGCTTCATCTGCTATTTTTCTGAGATGAGGCTGGGGTTTGAGGAGGAAGACCATAGAAGTGCCATTGTCCTATCATATTGAGGGCACTACTATCAACATGCCTCATCACCACTGATGTCAGTCTTGATTACATAGTGGAGGTAGTGTTTGCTGGGTTTCTCCACCATAAAGTTAAAGGCACTTCCCCTCCCTTTTCTGAAACATGCTGTTTGGAAGTCGCTAGGTGTAGCCCACACTTAAGGAGTGAGGAGCAGTGCTCTACTTCCTTGAGGGGGTATCTGCATAAATTACTTGGAATTCTTCTGCATGTCTCCATTTTGTTCCACTAGGCGCAACCCCTCATTTCAGGCGGTGGAGACCTCTTTGAATCCTGCATCTATATCCACCTGGTAATTTAACTTTCCCAGGTAGGTGGTATCTGTGCCTGGATAAACACGGCTCTTGTCTTTAACTGACACTTCTAAACACACTGAACAAAGTCAAACACAGAGACCCGTGTACACACCACCTGTTAAGAGATTCTCTTGATTCTTGGGAAGAACAGCTGGCACTTTTGGGGAACATTACTGAAGTCACAATTTTACTATTGCCCAATCGCATTTCTCCACTTTACCCACAATGGGCTAAGTAATGACTTCATTAATTGTTTTTCTGAAATCAAACTTTTTGCTGTTCATATTCCCTTGACACTCTAGAAGAAATATCCTACTAAGAAAAGGGAATTATTTTAATTTTGCACGATTTATTTTTGGTGATGCCCTGTTAACTCCTGGGTATCTATTTCTCTAAGCACACACAAACTATTTCTCGCTCTATCTTTTTAGAATTTCCTAAGTTTGCCAGGCACAGTGGAATGTACCTTAATCCCAGTACCTGAGAGGCCGAGACAGGAGGATTGCAGGTTCAAGGCCAGCCTCCGTAACTTAGTGAAACCCCGTTTCAAAATAAAAAAAAATAAAATAGGGCTGGAGGTGTAGCTCAGTTGTAGGACCCCCCTGGATTCAGTCATCTAGAACTTCTAGAACCTTCCTTTTTGCAAAGGAAGATGTTTCCATTCTTTGGGCATCTCCTCTGTTCCTCATGGTCTCTCAGCAATGCCCAGCAATGTTTTAGCCATTGCACCTGCCGATTCTTTCAGTCCTGAGACATCACGTGTCTGGGTCTGGAGTTTTGACCTCACTTATGGATGATAGATATGCACTTACTGACACGTCAGGTCAGAATGTGTTCTCTCTGGCAAAGATGGTGGAAGCAGAACAAGAATCAGGTGGTCCGGTTACCTCACTCCAGAGTCCTGGTGTTTCATGCAGGTGTACATGCTGTGTTCCTTCCCAGCCCTTCAGCATGCCCCTGACTCCCCCTGGTTAGATATTTCTTTTGAACAAAGCAAATATTACATCATCTTCCCCAAGTAGCAGCCCTTTACCTTTTTCCATTTCCCTGCTTCAGGTATTATTAAAAAAAACACTAAAAGCCAACCTTTGTTCAAGGGTTTGTCAGTCAGAAGCAGAGAGGAAGGGTGCTACAAACAGGAAACGATGATGATAAAAACAACGATGATGGCCAACATGGGTTGAATGAGACATGCCGGGCACTGGGCCAAGCACTTAACATGCATGATGTAATTGAATTTTTACAATAATGCTTCAGGAATAGATATCATTCCCACTTTACAGACAAGGAAACTGATGCGTGGCAGTTAGAGAGCTTGCCCCAGTTGCACACTTGAGATCCAAATAAGGTGGGGCTGAGCTCCAAATACTTGCTCTTAATAATAATAACTACAGAGAATCTAAGAGTGCCTTTTCGTTATCTGGAGTTTTTAAAAAATGGTTTATTCTAGGTGTCTTAGTCTAGTTGGGCTGCTCTAACAAAATAACATAAACTGAGTGGCTTATAAACAACAAGCATTTATTAGTTCTGGAGGTTGTGAAGTCCAAGTTCAAGCTGCTGGTGGATTTGGTGTGGTGAGGGCTGCTTCTCGCAGACAGTGTCTTCTTGCTGAGGACTCACATGGTGGAGGGGCCGCTGGGCACTAATCCATTCACGAGGGCTCCTCCCTCACAACCCAATCACCTCCTAAGGTCACCTCATAAGAGTATCACATTGGGATCAAGGTTTGAGCATATACGTTTTGTACACCCCAACACAGGGCTTAGATCTCCAGATAATTCTTTTTCTTCTTCATTGTCATCATTTATTTTATTTTATTTTTTGGTACTGAGGATCAAACCCAGGCACATTCTACCTTTGAGCTACACCCCAGACCCCCTTTTTGTGTGTATGTGTGTGGTACTGGGCATTGAACCCAGAGGCATCCTACTTCCAATCTATACCCTCCAGCCCTTTTTAAATTTTTTTTTTTTTGTTTTGAAACAGGGTTTCACTAGGTTCTTGACAGTCTTGCTAAGTTGCTGAGGCTGGTCTTGAACCTGCAATCCTCCTCTCTTAGCCTCCCAAGTACTGGGGTTATAGGTGTGTGCCACCACACCAGGCTACCCCCGGCCCTTTTTATTTTTTATTTTGAAACAGGCTCTCGCTAAGTTGCTGAGGGGCTTGCTAAGTTGCTAAGGCTGACCTTCTCCAGACGGTTCTTGCAGAGCATGGTTGCCCCTGCTTGGAGCCCTCTCTTCTCCTGACAGGGCCTGCACTCTTTCCAAGCGGGAACTCCTTTATATAAGCTCTTAACACAAGATCACCAACCCCTCCTAAAATTATACAGAAAACATTGTATAAATGTGTGTGTGTGTGTGTGTGTGTGTGTGTGTGTGTGTGTGTTTCTGGGAGAAAGGATCTATATAGTTCTTATTAGATTCTCAAAGTGGTTAATTATCTACTCCCTTTTCCCGATTTACAAATTTGTGTCATTTCTTCTGATGTCTCTCTTTTTTTCTTTGATAGGGACAGTTTGTGACTATGACACAGACATCTTATTTTTATAACCTCCTGCCCACCATAGCTGCATTTCCTGGGGCCCCTGGCAAGGAGCTGGGCTGCCTGCTGTCACCCCCTCCAGATTCTCCCTTCAAAGGTCCTGAGCTCATGGCTCCAGATGCCTAGTGGCCCTGCCTGGCCATCAGTCATGGCACGGTGACATGGCCATCTCCCCCAGGTTCTTAGCCCTGTTCTTTCTGTTCATTGTACAAATAATTCAGCAACGGCAATGGCCAACACCATTCCAGGTGTGGAGTGCACCACAGTGAACAAAACAGACAATGTCCGTGCCCTTGGGGAACCAGCATTCTTCATATCAACAAGTTGCTCTTTTCTGTGTATCACAGTGAAGTCTAGGCTCAGTTCCCCTATTTGTCTGGTCTGACTTTTAAGGGGGAAAATTATTAGTGGGTCGAGTAAAAAATTTATCAGCTCTTCTGCTTTTAGAATGATATCTGTAGTCATCTAATTAGTCAGAGGCCCCGTCGCTATTCCTTTTTGTCCCATGCTGCTGGGGCATCATTCCTGGTCCCATCTGGCAGACACTTTGCACCATACAACCCCTCAAATCCTCTCACCCGGGCAGCCCCCTCGGCCTCCCAGGTTCAGACACGCGTGCAGCTTCCTGGAGTGTAGCATCTCTCTCCCTGCATAGTTGTGATTGTTCGTGCTCCACCACAGAGGCCTCAGTTGCATCCAACAGGCAGGAGGACCCCCGAGATCACAAGTTAACTCTTTCCCCCCTCAATTTGTTAGTAGGTTAGACATCACAGAACTTACCTATTCCTGACCACCCACCTGCTGCTTCCTAAGGCTTCCTGGGTACCTCTTCTGGAAAAGTTTTTCCTCTAGAATAGGCATGCTTGACTTAGTCTCCATGCAACTTTGGGCAAGTTAAATGCTCAGAGGTGTCTTCATTTATATATCAGGGATAATAATAATAATAGTCATCTTGTGGGGCTGATGTGAAGAGTAAATAAAACTACAAGCCGGGCATGGTGGCGCACGCTTGTAATCCCAGTACTTTGGGAGGCGGAGACCAGAGGATCCGGGTTCGCGACCAGCCTCAGCTCTCTCTCTCTCTCTCTCTCTGTCTCTTTCTCACTGTCTCTCTTTCTCTCTCTCTCTATCTAGTGAGGCCCTCCGCAACTTTGTGAGACCCGGTTTCAAAACAAAGTATAAAAAATAGGGCCGGGGGTGTAGCGCGGAGGTAGAATGCCCCTGGGTTCAATCCCCGGTACCGCAAAAAAAAAAAAAAAAAAAAAAAGAGTAAATAAAACTACAGTAAGTAGTAAAGTGCCAGCATCCAAGTGATGCCCCACATAAGGGCGTACCCTGTCACTCCCTGCCCTCCCTGCTCTGTCATACCTGACTTCCTCCGGGGCCACCAGCCCTTTCTGGGCATTCCAACCCCTCTCTTTACTTTCACTTTGAGGTCTTATTTTAGTGTCTGCTTGTTTGGGGTCCTTAGGAGAGAAGAAAAATCTTAGAAGTATGTTCTGAAATGGTCAGGGTGGCAGAAGGCTATGCCCAGGTGCCGAGGAGTACAAGCCTGGGGGTTGGGGGGAGCTCTTTGCCCAGATATGCCATTTCCAACAATTCTTGATTCTCAGCCCCTGCCTCTAGGCCAGGGCACATGGGGACTTTGCATCATGGAGAGATATCCTGCAGAAGGGCAGAGCAGCTGGGAAGCAAAGCACCCGAGAGGCCATATGGACATCAGTCTGGGTCCCAAATGTCGGCCAGAAGGGACCCAGGTGTTCTGGATTCAGGGCTGTTCCTGATAAGCTGGGAATTCACAGGGGACACGGGACTCACAGAGCCCCTGGCAGAAGTGCTGATGGAGAGAGTGAGTCAGTGCTCCAAACAGACCTCAACTGTCTAGCTCCCATCCAAACTGGGTGACCCTCGCTGCCCAAACGACTGCCTGTCCTTTGTACAATTGCTCCATTTTGGCATCCCTGTGAGGAGAGTCATGAGGGAAGGAGGGGCCCTTGATAGATGCCAGGGACCAAGAGTGGGAAACCAGGTGCCACTGTTCCTGAGGAGGTGCAGCAAGGCTCTGACCAGAGAGTACATGCCACCAAGAGGTGTCCGGGCAAAAGACCCAGCAGCCTGGAAGACCTGAGGAAAGATTTTAGATTTCAGCCTAG
This sequence comes from Glis glis, assembly GCA_004027185.1. Taxonomy (NCBI): domain Eukaryota; kingdom Metazoa; phylum Chordata; class Mammalia; order Rodentia; family Gliridae; genus Glis; species Glis glis. The sequence continues at coordinate 59,749 of PVJS01002319.1, read as the reverse complement.
GACTTGGCTGCCAATAAGCAAGGGCAGAAAATAATTCCAAGGAATGTCTTCACTGTGGAAAGTGACCATCAGGGTCACTCAGAGCAGCCAGTTAGTGCTGTGGCCCTCTGTCAAGATGAGCGGCACCCACCACCATCTGCAGAACGTCTGTACGGCAGGTGCCTCCCAGTTCAGTTGTATGTATGAGCGCAGGACAGGATGAACCAAAGGGCACTGCCAGAGAAGAGAAAGAGTGGGAGAAGCTACCAACCCAGGGACCCCAGCTCTCCCAGCCCCACTCCCTGCCTCCTCTGCTTTTGGTCCTCGGACCATGGCAGTCCCCATGATCAATCATGAGACAAAACAACAGTGCACACGGCACCTGGACGGTAAAGATGAGGGTATGTTCATTTCCAGCAATTCTATCATTTTCATAGGCATGAGTTCCACCTTTGCTGAGGGAATGAATAAATGATGCTCTGTATTACATTGTGTTAAGCTCACCTGGGAGCCTCCTTATTGCTTTCATTGACCTTTACCCTCCCAGTTACAGGTTTGCTCCTGGTCCTACAGAGAAGCTCAAGCTGGCCCCAGAAACACACTAGCTGGGGTCTGGGGAGGGGGCCGCAGACAGAACAGCCTGGAGTTTGGGGGTCCTATAGCAAGGTCCTTGGAACTCCTGCCAGAGACAGAGCCCTGGGCCAGGACTGCAAGTGTGGTTCCGATAGACTCCAGTCCCACTGGAGGCCCCACCACATGGGTCTCCTGGCCTGGAAAATATGGACGTGGAGACGGCTGCGTTCTGCTGGCTCTTCTTCATGAGTGGCGAGAGAAGGCAAAGCCTGCCAGTCCCTCCACGAGGCCAGATGGTATGGGCCCCAAGCTCTCTGTTTCCAGAAAGTGGGGCAGGGCTCAGGGGCCCATCGGGGGAGCTAAAAATAAAGCCCGTCTGTTTCTGCTCCCTTGGTGGGAGTCTAGGTGGCCTCTGGGAGCAGATGAGCCATGGTCCTCCTTGCCTGGGTGGACATCTTGTTTCATTTTGGACTAAGAGCCAGTGACGTACCTTGTGCCCTGCATTTCAGGGTTCCCTGATCAGGCCCTTGGTGCTAAGCTGGGAAGTCAGGAAGAAGATACTGAAGGGGACAGTTGAGAAACTACAACTATGGTAGCAAAAGTCTTGGCCTCTCAAATCTGAATCTGTGTTTCCTCTCAGTGTCACCATTCTCCTTTGGCCACACATCGCAATGTTATTTAGAGATAACGCTCATCCTCCCTTATCTGTGGGGGATATGTTCCCACACCCCCAGTGGGTGTATGAAACTACAAATAGTATGATCCCTATACATACTATGCTTCTTCCTACATGCCCTGCAGTGCTGCCACACCACACCAGGGTTTCTCTGTCCTTCTATGTTTTATACTCCGATGCCTCCTTTGTATCACAGCTCTTGGGCTCTTGGGCTCTTTATTATAAAGCAAAGTAAGCACCACTTGAACTCAAGAACTACCATATTACAATGGTTGCTCTGATAACTGAGGTGGCTACCAAGTGACTAAAGGGTGGGTGGTGTATACAGCATGGATACCCTGGACAAAGGGATGACTCATGTCCCGAGTGGGATGGAGCATGATGCATGAGATTTCACCATACTATTCAGAAGGCACACAATTTAAAAGATATGAACTGCTTATTTCTACAATTTTCCATTTAGTATTTTCAGACTAGACGGGGGACTACCATACTGAAAGCCCAAGTGCTTGCAGACAACACAGCGATCATGTTCTGTTGGCATAAAGGGGTCTGGGGATGGAGCTGGGTGGGTGATAGGTTTCATGTTCTCTGGGACTATGACTCATGCCAGAAGTGGCAGCAAACATGGCTTCTTCCCTTCACCCCTCCCCCTTCGAATTCCCCATACATCCCCTGAGAACAGAAGTGGCGATGCAGCAGCGGCTCTGAGGATGGGAGCAAGACCTTCATTCATTCACTGGCTCACTCAATCACTCAATATGTTAAAATGATCTATTATATATGCCAGGCATGCCAGGGGTGGGTAAGGTGAGGCAAAGGCAAGTTGGAAGCAGATTCCGCCCTCAGGTTCGTCATGTCCCTGTCGACCTCTCCAGGATGGATGTTCATTTTTCTAGGAGATGGGGAGTCCCTTTTCTTGATAACCAATGCCACTTCAAAATTATTTCTCTGTTGTCAAATTTTTAAAAGGCATCCTACTTCTTTGATGCTACATATATACTTCTCCCATGCTCTTTTTGGTTTCTCTCTCTCATTTATTATTTATTTATTTATTGGTACTGGGGATTAGACCCAGGGGTTGTTCTACCTCCAAGCCACAGCCCCCAGCCCTTTTTATTTTTTATTTGGAAACAGGGTCTTGGTGGTTGCAGAAGGCCTTGCTAAGTTACTGAGTCTGGCCTTGAACTTGTAATCCTCCTGTCTCAGCCTCCTAAGTACTGGGCTTATAGGCATGTGCTACTGTACCTGGCTGGTCTTTGTCATTCATCAGTGTTCTGGTTACTAGAAACCATAACATTTAATTTCACTCTGCTCCACGCCTTGCCATCATCCCAGGTGACCACAGCATCCAGGTGGTCCAGCCTGGACACAGCCTTCCTCCAGGTCCCTGTCTTCTACTTGCACCAGGAAACACTGTTTCCATTCTCCACAGGGTTCTTTCAAGTGTTAACCCTTCTCCTCCAGCCTCCTTACTCTCATCCCTTCACTTCAGAACGTCTGGCCTCTGATGTTCCAGAGAAAATGGCGGTCATTGCCTCTCTGCTCAGTATACACATGACCCACAGAGTTGTCCATGCCCCCACGCGTGCTTCTCTCTGCCTCCCCATCTCACTGGAGAGGGCGGCCTTCCTGCCGTCAGAGCTGATGTTGCCTGGGAGCCAGCGCCTCACCCCCTGCTGCCTCCTCAAGGTCTTCACTCCATCAGTGGTGCCATTACCTGACATCTTCTGTGACCTCTCCATCTCGGCTACTCTCCCAGGCTCCCACACCTTAAAGACAAACACACTTCTCTTGACCCTGCGCCCTGCTGCTGTTCCTGTTCCCTCCCTTTCCTTTGTAGTCAAGGTTTTTCTTTTTCTTTTTCTTTTTGGTGGGGAGGGGATACTGGGGATTAAACCCAGGGTGTTCTATCTCCGAGCTACACCTCCAGTCCTTTTTATTTATTGTTTGATTTTGAAACAGGGTCTTACTAAGTAGCTAAATTACTGAGGCTGGCCTCGAACCTTTCATCCTCCTGTCTCAGCTTCCCAAGTACTGGGATTACAGGTATGCGCCACCACACCCAGCTTGCAGGCAGGCTTCTTAAACAGCCCACCGGCATTTCTTCTGCTTCCTCACCTTCCATTTTTAGCATGATCCCCGCCACCTACAGTGAAACGCACCCACCACAGTCACCAACGGCCTCTGCCACCGAGTCCAGCAGGCGCTCCTCAGTCTTTGAAGAGGAAGTCTCCGCCTGGCCTCTCTGCAGCATCTGGCACTGGGGAGACCCACCCCGGACCCTTGTTGAAATCTAATTTTCTCTTAGCTTCTGGGAAACAACCCTCTCCTCGGTTTTCCCTCTTTCCAGTCATGCCTCGGATTCTTCCCGGCTCCTCTGCTCAGCTCCCAGTGCTTCTCTCTTTTGACTCCATCCACTCCCACTGACGTGTGCACGGCGCTGAGGTTGGACTATTCAGCCTAGGCCTCCCTTGGATGCCTACCGAGTGTGTCCACTCACTTTTCACACTCCAAATCCAGCATATCCCAAATGCGGCTTATCGTCTTTCCTCCTGTCTCTTCCTGTTCTCAAGCTTCCATTCCAGTCACCCAAGCCAGAGACCAAGGAGCCATCCCTGACTCGCCCCTGCTCACCACCCGCTGCCCACACTGCCTTAGGTATCAACTCTATGGGAATTCTCACAGCGACCTTGGGAGGTGGCGATATTATTATACCCTATTCACAGACAGAGGAAGTGAGACGTGGGGATTCAATCACGTACCCAGGGTCATATGGCTAATCAGCAGCTGTTATGGTTTGGATCTTAAATGTTCCCCAAAGGCCCATATGCTAACGACTTGGTCACCAGTCTACTGTGCTTTGGGGGGGGTGGTGGAACCTTTAGGAGGCGGGGCCTGGGGGAAGGAAGTTAGGTCATGGTGGGCATGACCTTGAGGGGATATTGGGACCCCGCTCTTGTTTTTGTTCCTGGCCACCATGAGGTGAGCAGCTCTGCTCCACCACATGCTCCTCATCATGATATTCTGAACTGCCACAGGCCTAAAAGCAGCAGGCCAACCAGCCACGGACTGAAACCTCCAAAACTGTGGCTGAGATGAACTTTTCCTCTTTATAAGTTTTTTTTATCTCAGGTATTTTGTCACAGGGACGGAAAGCTGACCTGCGCAGGGGCTGACCTGGGATTTGAACCCAGACAGCCTGGCACCGGGGTCTGTGCTCTTCTCTACTAATTCCACTGCCTGCTGGTAACGAGACCTGTGGATTTCACTTCCTGCACCGTACCTTCGACATCACAAGGCATCCTAAAGATGTGGTTGCTTCCATAGCGTCTCTCTAAATTCATTCCTCAGTGGGTCCCTATCTCCTTCAGGATAAGATCTGAGTCCCTTGATGATTAGCAAAAGGCCTGTGTTTTTACTTCTCTGGCCTCACTTCTTGCCTCTCTGTTATCTGCCAGCACACTTGAACTGTGACCATATAATTTATTGTCTTCACTGGGATTGTCTGAGAGTGAACGAGGGAATTTTATAATTAGGCTGGGCCAATCGGTATAAACCAGGACAGTCTCAGCAAACAGGGATGTATAGTCAGTCTAGCTACCATTCCCTTATATTAAAATATTCGCTGTCCTCCAAACATGCTGTGTTCTTTCTTTCACTGCTGGGTCTCTCTGAACACATAGTTCTCTATGCCCAAACAGTCTATTTATCCTCTTTCAGGAGCTCTTCCTGATGTCACGTCCCCCAAGTTACGTAAGGTACCTTTCCTCTGTACCCCTGACACTCTCTGCTGTTGCTGCTGATAGAAGAATAGCAGTCAATGCTACCCTGTGTTGGGGTGCAGGCGGGTGCGGTGGGGAGGGGGACAGAAACAGTAAAGCGGTTAAGCACAAGGGTGACAGGGCCAGCCCACTTGGGGTTGACTCTCAGCTTACTATGAACCCAGATTAGGTCTCAGAGCCCACTTGGACTTTTCATTCCCCATAAGGGTCTCGTGAGGACTATCTGAGCTACACTACAGGAAATCTGCCAGGTATATAGTCAACATTCATCAAGCGTTCACTATTATTATTTATTGAGCACTTGCTACATGCCAGGCCTTGCTGAGCCCCTCCCATGCACGATTCATATACTGTCACAACAGTTCTGTGAATTAGGCATCATCATTTTGATTTTACAATTGGGGAAATTGAATCTTAGAGAAGCTACTTGCCCTAAGTAATAGACAGCACCGCTAGTGCTGGCCCCAGGCTCGAACACAGGTCCTCTGGACCTGAGCACCTTTGGTACCCATGTCTTCTACTTGTTCTCCCTTCCTGGACTGTGAGCTGCCTAGGGCAGAGATGGCATCTTTTGCTCCACATCCTCAGCCCAAGCCCAGTGCCTGGCCCAGTCCTGGCACCTTCTTTGTTTATTGTTTTCGGTACTGAGGATTGAACATGGGGTACACCCCCAGTCCTTTTTATTTTGAAGCAGGATCTTGCTAAGTTACTGTGCACTGGCCTCGAATCAGATCCTCCTGTCTCAGCCTCCCACATACTGGGAAAACAGGTGTGCACCACTGTGTCCAGCCCTGGCACCTTCTTTTTATTTTTGTGGTACTGGGGATTGAACCCAGGGACATTTTACCTCCGAGCTACACCCCCAGCCCTATTTTTTGTTCTTTAGTTTGAAACAGGGTTTCACTAAGTTGCGGAGGGCCTCACTAAGTAGCTGAGGCTGGCTGCGAACCCGGATCCTCTGGTCTCAGCTCCCAAGTACTGGGATTACAAGCGTGCGCCACCATGCCCGGCCCAGAATGAAAGAGCTTAGGACCCGGCAACTGGAGAAGGCATGCTCATCCCTGACCCCAACAAAACGCCAAGAGGAAGGAGTGCTGTCAGGGAGGAAAGACCAACAGGCAGGGAGAAGGCTGCTCTCCACTAGTGATGCAGTACATCAGGGCCATCCTCATAGGGTTGCGGTTTTTACATCGCAGAGGTAGAGTGAACACATACCTTATCACCTTTCCTCCTAGAATTCAGGATTTAAGGATTTATTTGCTGGACGTGGTGGTGCACACCTGTAATCCCAGTACTTGGGAGGTTGAGACAGGAGGATCACAGGTTTGAGGCCAGCCTCAGCAACTCAGAGAGACCCTATTTCCAAATAAAACATAAAAAGGGCTAGGGATATAGCTCAGAGGTAGAATGCCCCTGGGTTCAATCCAGTACCAAAAGAAAATAAAATAAAGAACTTATTTGTTGGGGAGGAAGAAGGAAGAGTGTGAGTGTGTCTATGTCTGTGTATCTGTGCATGTTTTGCTGCAGTTTGGGCTTCTCTGTATCTTTTATCCAAGATAAAGACAGCCAAAAGAAAACAAACCTTTTTGAACCATTTCCATGTTCTTTTCTGGAATAAAAGCTGTAGGAAGCCAGCCCAGGATCCCATGGGCCTTAGATGAGCATTTATAGTAGTTGGGCAACAGTGAAGAGGTGCGTGCGTGTGCACACATGTGGAGGGGCGAGGTAGGTGGGTTGGCCTATCACTCCCCATTCCTGAGGCTAAACAGCAGCAAATTAGCAAAAAATATTCCTACCAGGCCTCACACTGCTAAAGAGTAAATATAATTATCCTTAATCAATACAGGCCCTTCAGCACTAGCTAATGGCTGTCCTGGGCTTAATTGTTCACAGCAGTTGGGGAGGGCGGGAGAGGGGAGAGCGTACTCCGGCTTCCCCAGGGCTTGTGACCCGGAGCTGGAGCTGGGGCAGAATCCCCAGGTCAGCAAAGGGGAAAGGTGGAGGCTAAGCCAGGCAAGGAGAAGCTCAGGTAGTCTGCCCCAAGTGGATGGAACTGTTGCTGGAATCCACTGCCCCTCTTGTGCTGGCCTGGCCTAGCCCTCCTCCCTGGGCCCTTCCAGGGGCCCCGTGAGAGGGAAAAGCACCCAAGGGCCCAGTCTTCAAATACGCCCTGTGTCTCTTGAGCACCGAGGGGCACAGGTGACAGACTGAGGCACGACCTCCCAGAGCAGCTTGCCCAGCTGCCTCCTCAGTGACCCCACCTCCCTGCAGAGTGTCTTCTTTAATGCACACTGGATGCCATCAGGGGAAGGGGCCACATCCTGTGGGTCCTCAGCAGAAGGAGGCAGGCAGCAGTGTTTGGCTGTGCTGTGCGGTCTTCTCTGTGGATGCTGAGGCGCCTGACCCCCTAGGGGTCCTCAGTGGAGTGTAGTTGTGGGTGGGAGTTTACAGACCATTTTCCGTATTTCAGTCCAACAGAACTGCACATAGTGAGGGCTTGGTGGGCTAACTGTTCCTCCTATGGTGCCCAACACCCCTCCTGCCCTCCTACCTCTGGGTGCTGATTGCTGCTTTGAGGTGACCCTTAGGTGTCGGTAAAACTAGGCTCTCACATGCTGAAATCAAACTCCAGAGACCCCAGAAACCCTGGTGCCATTCTGCGGGCACTGAACAAGCGCAGGAAGGCTCAGTTACTAGGTGGCACGGGTGTGACTCCTAGGCCTCTGCCCAGCAGAACACCTCACTGTGACCCTTCTTAGTTCAGAGACTTTGAGAGAATGACTCCACCTGTCCGTGCTTCCATCCTGTCTTTGAGACATGCGTGGTAAGAGTCCTGACCTTGTAGGGTCGTGTGAGCGTGGAATGAGGTGGCCACAGGCCAGTGCAGAATGACGCTGGGGACATGGGGACACTTTCTACAGGAAGCACTGGCTGCCCCATCCAGAAAGGCTGCTAGTGACTCTCCTCCATGTTCTCCCCTTCCCCTTGTTTTCCAGTCTCCAGTCTGGCCTCTATCTCTTCCTCCAGTTCTACCCATCCTCCTCCCCCTTTTCTCCACTGGGCTTCTGTCCCTCATTCCCGGTGTTCTCCGTAGCTCCCTCCTCCTCAAGGAAGGGGCCACGGGAAGTGCAGCCAGCAACTGGCGGCTCTGCTTGCTGTCTGTGCCTGGCCAGGTGCAGCTGCCGTGGACACTGGTGCCATATTGACTGGGCCTGAACACTGTCGAGACGCAACAGACCTCCCCAAGTGGGTGCTGGCCGCAGTATCACCAAAGCCTCCTCAGTGACTCTCAGCACTTATTTCCCTTTCTCCTTCGAGTAGAAGACAGAGGCTGGGACCTGGCAAGCAGCTCGCTATGCTGCAAGATCAGAACCTAGCTTCCTGGAGCCAGGGGGGAGGGGCTGCAGCCAGAGGACCAGGCTCAGGGCCCCACCCTGGCCCAGCTTCCTCCCTCACCTCTTGTGTGGGTCTCCTCCCTCCAGAGGATGCGTGGAATTCTACCTCTTTGCAAGGAACACCTGTGGCTTCAGGCTTGGCTCAGTACCTCCGAGTCCCTCTATCACTGTGTGTAGTGCCTTCTGTTAGGGACAGTCCCTGGCCATGCTGTGGTGACAGTCCTATTTTTAGATGGGGGAAGTAGAGAAGTCCAAGGTCAACCACTTAGAAGCTGGGCCCCAAGGCCACTGTGTAAGAATATCTGTGTTCTGGACAAGAAGGGGCTGCAATCTGCATGGCTGCCCTACAGAGGCAGGGAAGACCTTTTTAAATTCACAAAAGGTGACATTTAGCCTGACCAGGTCCTGCTCAACCTAGTGTCTTCTGCTTATTGATTCTCCCCAAAACTTGGCGACTGGTTCCCTGTTGGAACTAGTATCTTCTGTGACTAGGCTCTTTTTTAAAAATACTTTTTATTGGTGCATTGTAATTATACATCATAGTGAGATTTAAAGTGATACATTCATAGCCGGGTGTGGTGGTGCACGCCTGTAATCCTAGTACTTGGGAGGCTGAGACAGGAGGATCCCAAGTTCGAAGCCAACCTCAGCAACTTAGACCCTGTTTCAAAATTAAAAATATACCCAGTACTTGGGAGGCTGAGACTGGAGGATCACAGGTTCATGGCCAGCCTCAGCTACTTAGTGAGGCCCTCTGCAACTTAGTGAGACCCTGTTTCAAAATAAAGAATAAAAAATAGGGTTGGGGGTATAGCTTGGAGGTAGAATGCCCCTGGGCTACATCCCAGTACAAACAAAACAGACCAAACCCCAAAGTGATATATTCATATGTGCTCATATCGCTTAGTATATTTCCCTCTTCCTCTGGTCCCTCTATCTGTTCCTTCATGGACCCAATTTTCTACCTTGTACTCCAGCCACAGTATCCTCATTGTATCATGGGAGATTCGGGCCTCTGCATCTTCCATTGAACCTTCCTGCTGATTCAGCTCTTGATTTTCTTAAGGCAGAGTCTGCCTTCTTGCTTAAGGAGTCCGCAGCAGAGCCCCATAACGCAGCAGACAGCTTCCTGTTGCATCTTAGCACCTTTAACTCTTGTTGTTTTCTCTGCAGAGCTGGAGGACATCCGATATTCCTCCAACCAACTCCTGCCCATGAATGTCATCTTTTCCTGGTCCAGTCCTAACAGGCCCTGCATAGAATTTCAAATCTCTGGCATCCTCGTTGGCCTGTTCCCTGCTCCCTGATTAGAGAAGCCCAAATTGCCTGAGTGCTAAGAATAGCAACATCATCAGTGACTACACAACCTGACAGACAGCACCCAATCCCTTTTCCCTCGCCCCGGTGTGCTTGGGGACACATCTCCTGAGCCTGTGCTCCCTCAGGAATCTTTGGAGGCTGCAGCACCATCTGGGGACCCCTCATAGCCAACCCATAGGCCTCCCCTCCCCTTGGAACACACCCACAGCTGACACGCCTTTCCTGTGAAGGACCAGAGAACTGGTGAAGAGATGTATTGGTCCAATGGGCCTCATCACAGTCACTCCCAAAAGCTTAAGACTTACAGACCCTGGGTCACTCACAGCCTGGCCATAGTGAGTCACTCTGGGAGCCATGATACCTTTCTCCTCTTTGTCTCCAACTAATAGGAAACTCAGGGGTTGGGAGAGTGACCAGGGACATGGTTGGGGGCAGGAGCCTTGCTCCATAGCCAAATGCCTGCACGACCACACAAGATCCAAGCCACAATTGCCATGACTGAGTATGTTTCCTTTGCAGAGAAACCTGGAGTAAAGTTTCTTCTCCATAATAGCCATCTGGCACTTAGGAGCGTTATCGTCAACACTGGGATGCCTTATATGTTTCCTGTTTGTATTCTTGTTGAGCTCCTGTATTGTCCAATTGTTCATGTCCTTATAATCACTCCCACTGACCTTATAATCTCTACCCTGCTTCTAATCATCCTTCAAACCCCATCCTGATCATAATTGTCCCTCTTAAGTGCTGCTGCTCCCCCCATTCTGTGTAATTGTTCCTTTCTCTTTGTAATGGGAAAAGGCTCTTCTTGTGATGAATATATTCCAGTCTTATAGTGTATTTTGTTTGTCTCTCTCCTCTAGACCAGAGCAGCAACTGTGTTAATCACCTTTGTGTCTTCTGAGTCTAGCACAGCACGTGGCATACAGTAGGTGTTCCATAAGTGCTTATTGAAAAAATGAGTGCAATGGGCGTTTTCCCACTTAGAATGCAGGCTCCTTGCATCTAAAGATGATGTTTCTTCTAAAAGCCAGTACTGTCTCATGCTGAACACTGAAATGCTCACATACCTCTGTGGAATAAGAAACGTCATTGCTCCCAGTCTGCCCTGAACTTACCTGAACCCAGTGAAAATCTCAGCCATGTCATCATACACTTCTCCTGGCAGCACTCCCCCTCTGTGTTCAAGCCTCTGTAAACACGTCTGCATCATGGCATTTATCCTACGGTATTGCAACCACTTGTTTACATATCTGTCTTCAGACACGAGCTCCTCGGGGACCAAGCCTGCTTCTCGTTCTTCCTCATACCCCCCACTCTAGCACCCAGCAGGGGATCTGGCGTGGCGATGGTGCTCAGCGCCTGTGTGTACGGTGAATCGCCACCATGTGGCTGTGGGGCCAAGGGTGGCTCCCTGGGATGACACTGATGTGGCTCTGGATACTCACAGAGGAATATTTAGAGCCACTGTCCTCTTGCCGAGGGCAACACAGTGCTAGGAGAGTTGGCCGAGATGGCCAGCCTTGGTTGGCTCTCTGTAGCCTCCTCTTGTCCCTGCCCCTAAGCTTCCAGGAGTATGTGACCATCAATCTTCGCAGCTGCTACCTTCTGGACAACTGGCTATTCGTGGAGGTCGCAGAATGTGTGGGTCACAGGCTCAGGTGTCTACTTTGGAAGACGGATGGCGCATTCCTCTGTCCTCTTCTCAGGCTGACCACCCCTTGCTCAATATTAATCAGGTGCCTACTACATCATGTCCCTTTGCCAGGTGCTAAGAGCACTTTTCTGGCAAGAGAGTCTGAGTGGTCAGTGGCTGTCATGATCTGGAGGAAGGGTGGCCAGAAGAAGATGGGGTGTGGGCTGGACAAAAAAGCAAGTCCAGGAACGATAAATTACAGAAGCCAGGAAAACGGCCTGGACAGCGTCGCGGCAGTCCCGAGCTCCCGGTGGGCCTGTCCACCAACACGCCGAGCGGCTGAGAGTCCTCTGGGGGCGGGGCCTGAGCCCGAGCCGCGCATGCTCGGCTTCCTCGTATGCCAGGCCCAGAAGGCTTCCAGCCTGGCGCTGGGCTTTGTCCCCAGCACCTCGTTTAAGGGGTAATCATTTTAATAAATATAAATTGTGGGACTCTTGCCTGAGAGCGAAACTGAAATGGAATCCATAATCCAGACAGAGGGGAGCGCAGCTGCACTGGGTTAATTACACACACACCGAGCATATGGCGGCGCACCTCCAGACCAACCGGCGGAGAGCGTTCTCTGGGAGGCAATTAGTTCCTGTGCATGCATAAAAAATGAGCCAGCGCCTCCAGAAGAAAAATAAAATTGCTTAAGTCATAACCCCAAACCAGTGTAATTACAATCACTGAATCTCACCACTTGGGTTTAAGCAACATTTACTCATCCGCTGTCCCTCAGGTGGGCTTGCTGAGCGGCAGCGGGCTTTCCAGCTTCCTTCTGCGCCCGCTTCCTCCCGGGCGCCTGCTCTCCCGGCAGCCTGCCCCTCCCCAGGTTCTCAGCACCATGCTGCTTAACCCTGGCCTCCTGCTAATCAGATGGGCCAAGCATTATTCTGAGAATAGTGACAGTGACATTACCTGCCGAATCTATGAATCCTCATAGCAAAGCTGGGAGGTAGGTAATAGTATTAACCCCACTTTTCAGGTTGGGAAATGGAGGCTCAGGAAGTGCAGGAAGTTGTGCGAGGCTTCCCAGTCTAACCTGTATGCGTCCCATCATGCCCTGCGGCCTCAGACCTAGAACCCCAGGCTGGGACTCCCAGCACTGGTCCTTGGGGCAAGTCATTTCACCTTCCCTCTCTGGGAAAGTGTGATAACCAAGCTTAGCTTCAGGGTTGTCCTGACACGGGGATTAAGTGAAATCTTCAGGGAAGTAGAAATGTACCGCTCCCCTCTCCTCTCCGATCCTACCCTCCTTCCTTCACAGATGCTCAGATGCCTGCCACCTCACCACGGGACCTGCCTTGACACCTTAATTAGGTCACAACGCCCATCCTGGACTCATGCATCCTTCTCTGCTTTCTGTGTCTCCTAACACAGCTTTCCAGGTACGACAAACTGCCTTTCCCTGTCTATTCCTAACTCCCTCACCTCCCCGAGTTACACTCCAGGCCAGAAGGAGTGTGCGTCTGCGCTCTTCACTGCTGTATTCCCAGCACTGAGGACAGTGCTGGCGCCTGGTAGGTGCTCAATATGTATTTGTAGATGGATGACTGAATGATTCACCTCACTAAACCTCAGTTTCCTCATCTGTAAAACACTACCTTCTCGTTTCTGTTTTTTGTAAGGATTATGGGAGATAGCATCTAAAGTGCTTAGTAGCACGGTGCTTAGTAGCACGGTGCTTAGTAGCACGGTGGGTGACAATGGACAATTGCTCCAAACATGATGGTTATGGGACAAAACTGTTCATTTTCCATTCACCAATGTCACTTCAATGCTCAGGACAGTGACTGGTGTATGGCGTTCACTAAATATCTGCTGAGTGGATTATTGTTCAAAGGGTCTATGAATTTGAAAAGGTTCAGATCTGTTGGAACTAGAGGCCCTGAGGCTCCTATACTAAAGGTTGGCCTGTGAAGCCGGACGTGGTGGTGCATGCCTGAAGTCCCAGTACTTGGGAGGCTGAGACAGGAAGAGGCCATCCTCAGCAACTTAGTGAGACCCTGTTTCCAAATAAAAAATAAAAAGGCATGGGGGTGTAGCTCAGAGGTAGAATGCCCCTGGGTTCAATCTTCAGTACAAAAAACAAAACAAAATAACCAAATAAACAAACCAAAACCAAAAATCCTAAAGGTAGGCCTGTGGCCACGGAGGACCACAGGTGGGAGTGTCGTGTTCTCATAGCGCAGCCACTGGCCAAGGCAGGCACCAGGCAGCTGACTCTATTTGGGATCCTGGAGGTAGCATCCCAAATAAAATATAGGACGCCTGGCTAAATTTGAATTTCAGATAAACACAAATACTTTTTTAGTATAGGTATGCTCCATGTGATATTTGGGACATACTTATACTAAAAAATCCATTGTCCAGTATTTTTATTTACTAAATCTGGTACTTTAGCCGGGGATGTGTCTTCAGGGCACCCCTTAGGAGAGAGAGGGTCCAGGAGGGTCCCCGGGCCACAGCCCCATCCCCTCCTCTGCTTTGGCACTTAGCTAGGGACTTGGCTAGAGCTCCGAGGCAGACTGAGGCAGGAGAAGCCGAGTGCGTGTGTGGGTGCTGGCTGTCCAGTGGAGAGCCCGAAGCATGGAGACACTACCAACCTATGCCACTGGGCAGGCGCTGGTGCTCCTGGGGAGTGGGTGCCAAGAGTGACGGCACAGGGTGACCCTCCCTGGGACAAAGATATCCCTGCTCTCAGTTGCTGCTATTAAAAAATCTCTCCCACATTTGAAAATGCCTTCATTAATTTCAGGGTGGGTGTCCCCTCTACTTGAGAGATGAGGGGATTAAGGCCTGGAGTTACCCAAAGTACCACCTGTGTTACCCATCTGCCAACTGGCTTGCTGCTCAGCAGGGCACAAACCCCAGCCTCCCGACATGGGTCTCCTATTTGAAACGGGGTGAAAGGAGGCCATGTCGCCTAACCTGCGCTGTTAATGAAGCTCCTGGAGCACCCGCTATCGTTTCTTTGGGTCTCTCTGTGTCTTTGGCACTGTGTCATGGGCGCAGTTGGGTGCCTGCAACTCTGTGGCCTGGTCTGTCCCATAGCCTGTGTGTTCCCCGGCTGTACCCAGGCTCCATCCTGGCCTGGCGTGCTGTCCTCATTACCCTTGGGGGCTGCTGTGTGGATCTGGGATCCCTAGGTCTATGGGGGAAGTTAGACAAGGACTGACCCTCAGAACCAGTGATGTGGTGCGCCCCGTCCCGAGCTCCAAGCCTGGGCTGGTCGTCAGTCCTGCAGTGGCCCAGGATGTCCAGCTGGGCAGCCTCCAGCCTCCCCAGCCCCATCCCTTCCCTACACTGGGGCACGCCTGTCTCCCTCCTGAATATTAGAGTTCTTAGTGCCCATTATCCAAATGCTAACTAATCTGACCCCCTCTGAGGGCGAGGGAGGCATGTTCCAGCAAGTGAAATCCAAGAGTGACTGTAATCACCAGCTGATAATTACTTTTCACACTTTGGTTATATCTTTTTTTTTTTTTTTGTATTGGGATTGAATCTACCTCCAAGCTATACCCCCAGTCCATTTCATTTTGAAACAGGGTCTTGCTAAGTTACTGAGAGTCTCGCTAAGTTTCTGAGGCTGGCCTTGAACCTATGATCCTCCTTTCTCAGCCTCCCAAGTCCTGGGATTACAGGCATGCACCCAGCTTGGTTACATCTTCCTGGACTTCCCTGAGCAGAGTCTGTGTCTTATGCTAATGCCTATATCCCTGGCTGGGCGTGGTCGGGGTGGGGGGCAAGGCTGTGGAGGGCTCGTTAATACCAAATGGGCTGCTGGAACCTTCATCCAAACTGCAGGACTTTGAGATCTTTGAGTTATGAATCCTTCTGGGATGGGCCAGAGCCAGTGTCCTTCTCTCCATATTAGTCCAGGAGGATCATACCTCTCACCTTTGACCTTCTCTATAACTCCCTGCAGCAGCCCTCCACCACAGACAGGTGACACCCTCAATTAGAGCAATGGAGAGGATCATAAAGGGGCCACCTGCGGAGGTGACTGGGTCTGCAGAGACCACAGGGCCAGTGGATGAGGAGTGGGACCAGAGCCTAGAGAAACAGCGCCATGTGGACAGGGCCGGGTAAGAGGAGCCGTGGCCTTCAGCCGTGGGGCAGAGCCAACCCCAAGTGACCCGCAGGGCAGCCAAGGAAACAAGCACCCAGCCTTACTCTCCATCTCCCTTGAGCTCCGGCCTGGACTCCCCACTGGCCAGACCCGACCAGAAGCCAGGTGGAGCGGGAGGGAGGGCGGACACTGGAGGGGAAGCACCTGGCCCCGGAAGCCTTCCTGGATGACTAAGGGATCATTTCCATACTCTGCCTGTGCCTCAGGATGGGAAACAAGAGGGACGACAGTGTGTGTGTGTGTGTGTGTGTGTGTGTGTGTGTGTGTGTTTCTGTTTCTCACCTTAGATTCTGTGAGGGCCTCCATGAAGTGTGGGCGGGTGCTTTTAGAAGTTTCAGAAAATGGAACACACAATTTTCCCTGAGCGGCCTCAGGACTTCGCCCTGTGTGACCTTGGTCAGGTCACTCACCCTCTCTGGGTCTATGTTCTTGTCTCTAAAGTGGCACTACTGACACTGACCACATGGAGCTCCTGTGAGGAACATGCAGGATCTAAGTGGAAACTCTCAGCTCAGTGCTGGGCACACGGTAAGAAAGACCTGACTCTCGATGGCAGCTGGAGGGCGCCTGGTGACCTCCGTGCACCCTCCAATCCCAGGCGGATTCCTGCTGCCTCCCTTGGCCTTAGACACATGGTGGATGCTGATCCTCTGCCTAGCCTGGGGTCGGCTCCAGGAAGAGGCTGCCAGCCCCACCTGCCAAGGGCCATGCTCCAGCACCCAGCAGCCCCAGCTTCCGGCGTGTTTGCATCTGGGTTCTGGCTCTGTGCCCCCAGTAACGGCACTGCTGCTGGGTGCCAAGGAGTCAGGAAGGGGCTGGGGGTTGGTCTGGGGCTGAGGAGAGCTGAGGAGGGAGGAGGACCCAGCCTGTGCACTGCACCCTGGGCAGGAAGAGGGGGGCCCTTCCTGCCTGGGACCAGCAGCTGCCTGTCTACCTTGTTAACTGGAGCAGTCAAGGCAGTTTGGAGTGGAGGACGGGTCATGTTTATTCATGCAGCTGTGACACACTGCTGGCCACAGTCCCTGGGGGTGATGGTGGCCACTCCTCTCCCTTTAACTTTGTCTGCCTCTACCCAGCTCCTGGGTGCACGCTGGCCCCTTCACATCAGCTCGTTTTCAGATGGTAAATGAACATCTGTATAATGTCTTACAGTTTACAAAGCACTTTGCACGCTCGTGACTTTGGGAAGTCTCGTGGCAGCCCTGCGCGGTTTTGATGATCACTAGCCTGTTTCACAGATGCTTTGGGCTCCATGTCCCCACAAGAGAGCGAAGCAGTCTGCGGGTGCAGCCCGGGGCATGGAGTCATAGTGGGCAGCCGGGAAGGAGGACAGAGATGGCACAATTCTATACCTGCTCGCTCACTGGGCACAGGGGTTCGTTTTTGATGGCCCATGTGGTAGGGACTGGAGACTAAGTGTTCCTGGGGCTGATGGAGGGGGTGTCTCTGGGGGAGATGTCATCCTCCTCTTATGGCTGAGCTCCCAGCAATACAGTGGGGAGAAGCAAATCTCTGTTGAAGAAGAGCTTGGTAACTGGTGCCTCCTCAGCACGTTCTCTGCCCTGGGCTCCAGGGAACTCTAGCTGCCTTCTCTTCTCTGGTCTTATTGGGGTACCCAGAGCAGCACTAGGCACGCCCCTTCCTTGTGGAAGGGCCTCCCCAGCTGCAGGTGAAGTCATCTTCTTTCACCCTATCTAAGGAGCCCCCCTCATTAAAAGCACCTATTAACCACAGGAATAGATGATGCTCATTCCTCTACGGGCTGTCCCTCCTTCCAGAACACTGGTGCCTTCAGGAGCGGGTTCTAATCTAAGTATTTGGTGACTGAACGTGTGAAGGAATGAATAAGCAATGCTAGACCTTCAGGAAGGTTCAGCTCTTGTTCGTGAGTCCCTACCATGTACCGGGGGCTTTTACTTGGGTTATTTAAAAAACCTTTTGGTTCTTACAATAAAAAGATATCTTTCAGTGTCCCCATTTTGGAGATAAGGAAACTGAAGCTCAGAAGGATGACATGATTTGCTCAAGGTGGTCAGCTGCCATGTTCCACATCTCAGTGAGAGGCGCCTTCAAACACGTGGCTGCCCTTCAGTGACTCAGAGTTCTCGGACCTCCTGCAGTGCCCTGGCCTGCCCCAGGGCCCACTTTGTTCACTGTTAGAGTTCTTTCCTTCCTTCCTCCCTTCCTCCCTTCCTCCCTTCCTTCTTTCCTTCCTTCCTCCTTTCTTTCTTTCTTATTATTTTTTTTTGGTGTGTGTGATACTGGGGAATTAACTGAGGAGTGTTCCCTATTTTATTTTGAAACAGGGTCTTGCTAAGTTGTTGAGGGTCTCTCTAAGTTGCTGAGGTTGCCTTGAACCTGCAATCCTCTGTCTCAGCCTCCCAAGTATTACAGGTGTGTGCCACTGCGCCTGGCTTAGAATAATTCTTGACTCCATCTAATCCCACTCCCTTGGCCACTTTCCTCAGCCAGTCCACCATCATCTCCCTAGGGGCTGTGCTATCTTGACCCTCTGTGTCTTAGTTCTCTTCTTTGTAAACTGAGGGTACCTTCAACCAACGTGAGCCAAGTCCCTCCAATGGCCTCAGAGCAGGGCTGCTAACTGTCCTGGTTTTCAGGGCTGTGTTATGGTTGTAGTGAGCACTTTGCTTTTTGCGGTCCCCCTCCTCTATAAACAATTATTAAAAATTAGACTTTACTACTACATTGGTGTAAGACAAATATATTCCAGACTCGACTCATTATTACATATTCATTATTATCATATTCATTTTTCCTTCTGATTTAAAAAAAATCAAAACATTTTTGTGGGCCCTCTGCACTGCCGTCTGTTCCGCTGGATGGGTCCCTGCTGCTGGTTTGGGTGGCAAAAGTCCCGTATCCCAGGAAACCCTTCAATCCCAGGCCAACTGGAGTGGTTGGTTATGCTGCTGGAAGTTCCCCTTGGTCTGGCTCCCTGTCGCCTCTCTGACATCACTGCCTACTCTCTTCCCTTGGCTGTCTAACTCCAGATATCACCACCCTGCTGGTCCTCAGCCCAACAAGGACACTCCTGCCTCAGGACCTTCGCACCACTCCTCCCTCTGCCTGGCATTAGCATTTGGCTAACTCCCTTCACATCTTTGCTCAAATGTCACGTCGTTAGCGTAGCCTCCTGTGACCACCACTGCAACCGCCTTCTCCTTGGTCCCCCTCCCTCCCTCCTACTCATGTCCAGTTCTTTCAACACACAGCAGCCAGAGTGACCTTTCAATAAAAGCAAATTGGATCATGTCTGTCTCCTACTTAAAAATGTCTCTTGGTTCCCATTGCTTTTAGAAGAAGATCGAAATTCCCTAGCATGACCTGCAAGGCGCCGCTGAACCATGCTCCTCTCCAGGCTGCTGCTGGGAGGCCGCGCCGGCCGGGACCTGTGCTGCTGACCCTTCTGAGGCTGCTCCTCCCCAAGGCCCTCGGAGGGCTCAGCCTGTGCTGGCTGCCATGTGAACAGCTCTCTGGTCACTTATACCTCAGCATTTCCTCATCTAGGAGGAGAAGAGCCCTCTGTGAACCAGGGGAGGGTTGGGACTAGTGTTGAGGGGAAGGAGCAGGGCGGATGGGGTGACTCCTTGAGGTTCTGCTAGTTTGGTATCTTCCTTTCTTCCTGAGCCCATAGCCTGGCTGGAGAGACCCCAGCCGGCTATGGAGACGAGCCAGGAATCTGCTTGGCAATATTTGCCTTCTTTCCCCTCTGGTGGCGTTTGAGGCTGGACAGTGCTTTCCAGAAGCCCCAGTGTGTGCAGTTTACAGGATCCAGGTAGGAAGTACCTCCCTGTGCCTACCCTACATCCTGATGCCACAGCTTCCCTGCTTAGTGGAAAAGGGGAGCCAGGAGGTCCTCCACCACGATGCCCTTTGTGCCCAAGAAAGCTGAACCCCTCTGAAACAATAAAAACGAATATTTACAAGCCTGTGCCTCATGGCAACCACGGAGCACTTCACATACACAGAGGCATGTATTCCCCCACAAAGGTCCCGGGAGTGGGTGCCACTGGGCGAGCTGAGAGCCGGGAGCTCCCATGTCCTTCACCCTGCTGATGGCCAGCGTGGTAGGCTGTGGGAACACTGTCCCCCACCACTAATGCCTCTGGGGAGGATGCTGCTCTGCACTCTCAGGAAAGAACCCCAAAAGCAAGCAGGGGAGATCTTGAGGAGATAACCTGCAGGGGGAACAGCTGCCGGGGACGCAAGCCCCACAGTCATAGGCACCACCGACAATAGCGATCAGGTAGTGCCTACGAAACGATGGGCACTTACAAAACATTTGGTGGAAAGATTAATTTACTGAGCATCTACTCAGTGCTGGTGCTCTAAAAGACAACGTGCACACATCATCTGAGCCATATGCAACTGTAAGAAGTAGCTATCATTAGTTCCATTTAACAGATAAGGAAATAGAACCTCTAAGAGAAGAAGGGGTTTAACCAAGGTCACACAACACATCCATGTAACCAGCGCCGCACAACCAGTAAGAGCTGGGATCTGTCCTAGGTCTGTCTGACTTGCTTCTAATGGCTTAGGTGCTTGATTAATACTTGCCAGATGGCTAACACTGGGCTGCTGACAGCTCTGCCTGGGATAGAATCACCTAAATTGCACACCCAGCCCCACGGGGATGAGGTTCTGAGAGTGGCAGGGGGATGTGGAGTGTGGCTGCAGCTCCTGAGTCTTCTCCACCCCAGCCCTGCGCTGGAGATGGAGCCCTATCCATGCTGCTAATGCGTGACCCATGCTCCTGAGCTCCCTCCTCAGCTCCATCCACCCTTGAGCAGCAGCCATGAAATTGGAATGACAGATCCAGTTCAGTTCCCGGGATGAGCCTGTGAGGATGTCTGTCTCAGCAGGGAGGTGACCCCTGTTCTGTCCTTGCCGCACAAGAAGTGAGCTCTCCTTTCTCATTCAGGTAGCTACTGAAGCACCACCTCCTGGGTTAAGCCCTTCTGGATTGACCAGATGTTGGCAGATGCAAGTCCTCCTTCCTAGACAGAGAGCTCTGAGCCCAGATCTTAGCCACCACCTTCCCCTGTTGTACTGGATTATGGATGGGATGTCTCTGCAAAGGTCTAGATGCCAGCAAGGAAATCCACTGTGGGTGGAATGGTCTGGATTTAGAATGTCCTCAGCCCTCATGGAAACAAGGTAGCAATGTTGGGAGCCAGGCTTGGTTGCTAAAGAAGGGTCCCTGGGGGTGTGGCCTTGGGGATTATATATCCTTCCTCCTCCTCCTGCTCCCTCTCGGCTTCAGCCTTCACAATGTGAGATCGGAGCTTTGTGCATGCTCTTTCTTGGCTTCCTGCTGCCATGCCCTGAACTCCAGACCCTGGCCTTGCATGGACTGATCCCAGAATCTCTGAAAACCTTTGAACAAATAAGTTTTCCTTCCTCTAAGTTGTGTGGTCAGTCGTTTTGGATTCTACAGTGAGAATGGTGACTGAGACAGTGGGTCCCTAGGGAAGTCCTCTCTCAAGCAGGAGCTGTCTGCCCAAACCGATCCTACAACTTCTCATTTCCAAATGTCATGGGATAAACCCGCCAGCTCTCGGACGGTGGCTAGTCAAGGGTGCCGTTTTTTTTTTGTGGTACTGGGGATTGAACCCAGGGGCATTCTACCTCCAACCTACACCCCCAGCCCTATTTTTTTTATTCTGAATTTGAAACAGGGTCTCACTAAATTGCGGAGGGCCTCACTAAGTAGCTGAGGTTGGCCGCGAACCTGCGATTCTCCTGTCTCAGCCTCCCAAGAACTGGGATTACAAGCGTGCTCCACCATGACCGACTCCTCAAGGGTGCCTTTTGAGAAGCTAAGGGGCGCAAGTGGGGAGTGGGTGGGAGAAGAACAGTAAGTGTCAGAGATAACGGGGAGGGGAGGCTTCCTCTAGAAAAAGGGAGAGCTGAGGTGAGGCTCCCCTGATGACCCATAATAACCTGAGTCCACACCGGGGTCTCCATGAAGCAGCACTCCAGCTCCAGGTTGGAGATGCAGGTACACAGAGGCCCTTTATGTTCAGACTTTGAGTTCTTCTAGATGTCAGCTGTGCAAATCCTTTCCTTTCCCTTCCCCCGCCCAGTCTCAGGAACTTGGAATAATAAGATTTCTGGAATCACTTTCAAAGCCTTCTCATTTTGCATTTAAGAGGACTGGGGTCTAGGACTTGCCTGGGGGCCTCTGCGGGACCCTCCTCTGGGGCTCATGGAAGGGAACTGAGAGCAGGAGGGGACCTGCTGGGAGTGGAGCAGAGCGCCTTGTCTTCCCATTCCTCCCTCGCCCTCTCCTTCCCTGCATCCTGAGGCAGCATTTCCAGGCTGGCAGAGCAGGCGTGGGGGCGCAGGAGGGCTCTGCAGGGAAGAGGGGCCTGCAGGGCCAGGGCAGACACAGTGACAAGGGCAATTTATTTCCCAGGCACAGATTAGACGGCAGCTGAGAAATTCCTCCTCTTGCCATCCATCAGGGGGCTGCCGCCGGCAGCTTCTGGGGACTCAGGGAATTTATCTTGACTGCATAGCTCTGCCATTTTATTAGGGTCCCCATGGTGAAAGTCATGCCAGAGACCCCCAAACTGGTAGAAGGAGTCCAACCCAAAGGTTTCCACAGAGCTAATACCTAACACACTGCAGCTGCCTTGGACTCCTCGGAGGAGGGGAAGCTTTCTTTGGGCGCCAGGGCTTCTATCAGTGCTTGGAGCTGGCTGGGCAGGGAGCAGCTCCCAGAGGCGCTGCCCAGAAGTCTGAGGTCACAGGGATTCTCCCAGCCTGCTTTGACAACAGGGTGTTGGCTGTAAGTACAACATCAGCTGAAGGGTTGGCAAACTTTGTCTATAAAGGGCCACATAGTAAATATCATGATGCAATGCACCAATAAAAATGAAAAAAAAAAGAGTTTTTCAAAAGCTAAAAAAAAAATTGGGGGCCTGCAGGCCATAAGGCCTTTGTCACAACTACTCAGCTCTGCGACTATAGTGCAAAGGACGCCATGTGCAGTACATAAATGAGTGGGTGTGACCATGTTCCAGTAAAAATTTTTATACAAACCAGGTGATTCGCTAATGTTAGTGCCCCAAACCCTTGGGAATTTGGAGATCCTCCACCCTCTTAACAAGATTTGTCAATTAATAATTGACAAACTCTAAGAAACTCTAAGCTAAGCAACAAAGCCACTGGATTTTACTCTAATTTCTAACACAGTGAGTCTGTTTACTGTATTGCTAAGGCATTTTTGTGGTTCTGGGGCTATTAGATCATGCAATAGCCTTAATCAGTGTTGGGCTCAACTGTGTAGGTTCTGAAGTCAAGTTACTTGAGTTCAATTCTTGCTCTACTACTTTCCAGCTGTATGACCCTTGTCTTAGTTTCCTCCTCTATAAAATGGGGACGATAAGTTTACTCTCCTTGGCTTATGAAACTGAATGGGTTATTACAAGTAGAGCATTTGGAAGAGTGTCTGGCCATGGTCAGTCCTTACAGCTGTTGCCAGACATTAGTTAACCTTCACTAAACACTGGCCAGGGCTGGCTGATGTTGGGTGATGAAGGAGTTGAGGTGTGAGGACACTTGTCCCCACAAAATGGGCAACAGGTGATTGCTCTCCTCTAGGCACCTTGGCATTGGGTATTTGGGATTTCTTTTCTCTTTTTTTTGCCCATTTGACTAGAATAAGGTTTTAGTTTTTTCACCACTGTGATCCAAATACCTGGCAAGCACAACTTAGAGGAGGAAAGGTTCATTTGGGCTCACAGTTTTGGAGGCTCAGTCCATAGTTGACTGGCTCCAAGGCAGACGCCATGGTGGCACAGCACGGTGGAGGGACACCACTCTCACATTATGGAGACTAGAAGCAGAGAAAGCAAGAGGAGGGGGGCAGGGACATAGCTAGTCCCCAAGGCCATGCCCTCTCCAGCCATGCTCCACCTATGAACTTTGCTGCATTGGGGACATGCTTTCAACACATGAGTTTATGGTGGGACATTCTAGGCCCGAGCCATAACAAATAGGAACTGGCCTAATTAAAGCAAAGATAAGAAGGAAGAGAAAAGACACGGGGAATACATTTATTATGTTGCTATAATGGGCTGGACAGGGCTAGGTGCATTACATATTTTTCCCCATAAAATCCACAAAACCACCCTGTAAGGTAGGTATTATTGTCCTCATTTTATAGTAGAGGACATCAAATCTAAGAAAGGGTATGTGAGAGGTTCAAGGTTACCACACTACCTAATTACAAGTTCATTCTTCCATCAAATGTTTCCTTTTCACCAATTCTGTGCCAGACACTGACTACCTTATTTGTTTGGGAGACAGAGAAAAAGAAAAGGAGCTCATGGTCTAGATGGGGGAGATGAGAATTTAATCATTAGGTGGGGTAGCAGAGGAAGTTTGGGGAAGCATGAGGGCTGCAACAGGAGGAGACATTTTTTTCTGAGTCCTGAAGGATGAATGGGTCTCCTGAGAGAACAAGGGGAAAGCGGATTCCAAGGAGAAGTAACATCACATGCAAATACACAGTAGCATTAAATAACTGTGCTTTCCAAAATAGTCATTCACTTGCTCTGGCAGGATTGCAAGGACAATCGGAGGGCCATGGGGTTGGAGAGGCAGGTTGCAGGGGACACAAGGAGGTCACAGCAGGAAGTCTGAACTTGATTCTTCATGCAGTGGGGGAGACATTCAAAGGAATTTAAGCTGTGTAACAACACAACCAAACTGTGTTGAGAAATAAGAAATGGAGGTTGCGCTGGAAGGTGAATGAGTCAGAATGCAGGGAGACCACCTGAAAGACAACTGAAATAATCCAGAGGAGGAATGATGAGGGTGTTACCTAAAGAGTGGCCATGGGGACTGGGAAGGGGGGACTACTTGGAGAGACACTGAGGAGGTGGGATGGGCTGGACTGGATGAGGACTGGAATCGGGGGTGAGTTGAGGAGGAAAGAATGGGGTCTAGGATGACTGGAGCCTGCCCTGGGTCATGAGATGACTGGGAAGCTCTGACTGATGTAAGGAACAGAGGAAGGGGAGCAAGATTTTACATACTGAGAATGACTTCCATTTGGGTCATGCTGAGGATGGCTAGCATGGGGGTAGATGTGGTGGAGGAGTGGGTGTCTAGTGGCTGGGTGGGGAACAAGAGGATGACACTCTTTTCTCAGTCCCACATTGCTCTCATAAGAGTTTGAAAATAGCACATCCATCAGCCAGGAGAACTAAGTCTGGGGATGGCAGAGGGTCCTCCTGAGCTTGGCCTCTGTGGTGAGAGTCATTTGGTCTGGAGGAGAGTCCTGAGATATGGAAAAACACAGATGAGAATTATCCTTTCTTAAAAACTTACTTTAGTGTGAACAACCTTTTTCCCTTCCCTTCCTCCTCCTTTTTTTCTTCCCAGTAAAATGCAAATTTTGCTGGGCTTGGTGGTGCAGCAAGCCTGTAATCCCAGTACTTGGGAGGCTGAGGCAGGAGGATCGCAGGTTCGAAGCAAGCCTTAGCAAGTTAGTGAGACTTTCAAAATAAAAAATTAAAAGGGCTTGAAGTGTAGCTCAGAGGTAGAATTCTGGGTTCAATTCCTAGTACCAATGAATGAATAAATAAATAAACTCTGATAATTGTGCTGTGGTCCAGTTATCTGCTTTCTAAGGGCTGGAGGAAGTGCCATAAACAAAGATGAGCCAATACCCAGCCTTCCTTTCGTGCAGTTTGAAAGTGTATCCTGACTTTCCATCATCCCCAGACCTTTATCATCTCTTGTTGTTGCTGTATCTTTGCCACCCCTAGGGTGGATCCTGGGACCACAGAAGGCATCTCAGGAGGAACTCCATGCTCAGCAAGGTCAAGCAACCTCCCAAACTGTGCCTTTCAGATCTACTCACTGCAGTCCAGCCTTGACCTCATAGAAGGGCACATCAGAAGGAAATGTCAGAGATTTTCCAAGGAGCAATAGAATCGTGCACGTGTTTCTGTTTTGCATGTGTGTGTGCATGTGCAGGACTGGGAGCGGAGTGGAGGGAGGGAAAGGCAAGGGAAAGAAAGACAAAAAAGGAGACAAATATGGTGAGAGAACCACAAAGAAAATGCTCACATACAGGAGAGACACAAACGAGAGGCAGGAAATGGGAAACAGATATGGGGTGGTGGTGATGGGGAGCAGGCAAGTACCAGGAACAGACAGAAATCCCTTATCTTGGGCAGAAGGTGCTGGCCATGGTGCTGAACTCTGAGTCTTCTGTCAGGTAGAGGTGGGTGAGCCAGGCTATGACTTTAAGCTGTTATATTCACCTGTTCCTTATTAGAGTCCTGGAGAACCCACTGCACACCAGATATTCTGCTGCTTGCTTTCACACATCTTACTTAATCACACGATAATTTCCTAATACAATAATTCAAAGATGGTCACAGATCTTGCCTTCAGTTATTCAGAACAAACTATAATAGGGGGCAGATACTGACCGAAAGTATTTTACATTATGAGGACTTTAAACATAGGCAAAGGAAGAGGAAAGAGAGCAGGTATCTGGTTACAGTTAAATGATGACCAAAGGGGTAAGAGCTATACAGAGAGTGACCCATCATGGATCTTGTCAGGGATGTGTCCCGCCAGAATATGGCAGATCTGCACTAACACAGACAAGGTTTGGGGGAATTTAGTATCTTTAGCTGAGTGTGCTGGTGCACACCAGTGATCCCAGCTACTAGGGATGCTGAGGCAGGAGGATTGCAGGTTGGAGGCCAGCCTCAGCAAATTAGTGAGACCCTGACTCAAAATTAAAAATAAAAAGGGCTGGGGTAAAACTCAGTGGTAAAGTGCACCTAGGCTCAACCCCCAGTACCACAAAAATTTAGTATATTTAATAAAAGAACATAAAATGGTGCATCCAAAAAGAGAATGTTTCATAGTAGAGATTCTGGCAACTCTAATCCATCCCAATTATGTTGCTATTGTTAAGAGTGGTTTTAGATTCCTTTTCTTGGTGTGTCCTTAAGTACATTTATTTAGATGTATTCAATTGTGAAAATTCTTCATTTTGGAGGTGCAAATTAGTTTTTAAATAAAATCTTTTGACCATTTTACATTTTTAGCTTTAAATTTCTTAATAGACTTTATATATTAGAGCAGTTTTAGGTTCACAGTAAAATTGAACAATACCATTTTATTTTCTCTGTGTTTGTCTGATTTTGTTTGCTTGAACACACACATACACATACTCAAACACACACAAACACACACTATGACTGAGAAGCTGGGCAGTGGTACTGGGGTCAAAAACAAGGTGTGACTTTATGTATTAATGCTGACTTTCTTATTTGATTCCTAAATGAGATCTAATAGCCATTTCCAGAGGGCATTCTATAACCAGTCAACATGCTCCCACCAGTGGATTAAAACTGCAGCCGTCCAAGGGAGTCCTTCGAAGGGTACTGAAATACACATTGTGGAAATAATCCTATGTATGCTAACTTAAAAAATTATTGCTTTTAAGTCCTAGCTCTGCCACTTAGTCACCTGTGTGACCCTGACTAAGTTACCTAAACTTCTCTGTGCCTCCATCCTTTCATCTGTAGAAAGAGGATAACAATAATTGCTAAGGAGTTGCTACAGGTAAAATGTGCTTAGAACAATGCTTGGCTCACACTAGTCTTTGGTTGATGATGACTGCTTTCAAAGGTTGAACCATCTAGGCACATCCCTGGGTAGAAGTCCTGTGTGTCAAGGCATGGTAGTAGCTTGGTTCAGATTCTGGCACTCGGTAGGTGCTCAATATGGATTTGCTGATCCAAATGGAACTACACATGGTCCTTTTCAGAGTCACAGGGTGTGTGTTAGGATTTACTGAAAAAACTCTCTTGGGTAGATTTCTAAGACCAACGTGTTTTGGATATTTTCTGGATATGCAGAACACCCCAACTAATCCTACATTATAACTGGGGTAAGACTGTAAAGCTGGAAGGGAAACTGGCCTTAGGATCCTTTCGGAGCATCTCTTTCCCCTAGGGGAATACTTCTCACTGCTGTTACCACATGGTGGAGGGCTGGAGACTGTGCTCTCAACAGGAGCTCTTCTGGTCTCACTAAAGTGTTTATGCATGAGACTTATCCCCCATCTCCTGGGGGTGATATGCACTTCTAAGAAGGAAAAGCTTTAAAAACTCAAAGGACAGATTTTCCAGAGAAAGCATGGCAGGTGCCCAGATAGAGGTGAATAGGAGAATTAGGGTTATTTGGAAGGAACTGTGGAGAGCCCCTCTGAGGACAGTGGAAATCCCAGCACCATGTGAGACAGTGTCTCAGCGAGCAAAAGCAGGGCCTGCGGGGTTGAACAGACCTCAGCTCCAGGTCTGGCTCCAATATACACAGGCTGCGTGACCTTGAGGAAGCTGCTCAAAGCCACAGCACCTCATCTATCAAACAGAGACAATCCCAGCATCTACCCCATTAAGTTGTTCTAAGATTTCCATGAAATAAATCCCATGAAGCACTTAGCGGAGTGCCGGGCACACTAAGCACTCTGTAAGTAGTCACTATTATTATTTAAGCAGTTGTCTATAAGAGCTACCATTTATTAAGCACTTACTATTTGCCAAATACTGCTGAAGTGCTTTGTGCATATATTTTTATTTAAATTCTACAATAAGCCTTGGAAGTGTCATCTCCATTTTAAAGCTGAAGAGTCTAAGGCCAGGGAACTTAAGTGGTTTTGTCCCAGAGTTACAGAAATAGTAAGTAGCGAGTCAGGATTTGAACCTGGGCTGCCTTGATTCAAGCCTGTGCTCTTAGGCTCTATGCTGCACCTTCCGCCATGTACCACCTGCCCCACCCACAGCCCTGTTCACTCTGGGACACCAGCAGTCCCAGACCAAAGTCAGAACCCTTCTCTCCTCCTTTTCTTTTCCTTATTTGAATGTTCTTCTCAAAAAGCCTGTTTTACTGACTTCAGGCCTTTTCTCATGAGGCACAGAAATATGTAATCTGTTAGAATGATTTGTTCAGGAGCAGAGCTCCTGGGTTCCCGCCCCAGCTTCTCCTAGACACATCTGTCCATCAGCCTGAACCCTCTGCTTTGTGTTAGCATCGCTTCACCCTCTTCCATCCCCGGTGCCGCTATGGGATCTTGAGTGAGTTGGGTCCATGGCCACCTTGCATGTACTAGTGCACGTGTTCTTCCAGGGATCTTGCAATCCCTCTTTTCAGACTGGAAACAGAAATAGAAACTAAGACCAGAGGTGAGCAAAGATCACGGAGGGTCAGCAAGCAGAACTGGGAATCAAGTTCAAATTTTGCTACTCCTGATCTCATCCTGGACCACTCCTAGACCTTTCGTCCCTGTCCATAATCTGCATGGTGGCCCTTGTGAGATCCCATCTGCACACAGCATTGGCATGGCTGGACAATGGAGAGGGATGTCACAGGGGGCTCTGAGCAGCCTGGCTCCCTGTGCTCAGTCAGGGAAGAAGAGAGGAGCGAGACCAACATGGAGAGCATCCACCACGTCCCAGACCTGTCCAGGCAGGTTCATGTGCATCTGCTCATTTGATAATACTGCAAGGAGTATTATTAACTTGCTTTTATAGATGAGAATGTTGGAATCTGTAAAGGTTAACATGAAGCCAGCAAGTGGTAGGTCCAAGTTTCGTGTGTGTGTGTGTGTGTGTGTGTGTGTGTGTGTGTGTGTGTGTAGTTGTCTTCTAAAAGAATGAGCACACACACACACACATACACATAAGCACATACAGAATCAGGCACATAAATAAAGTACCTATATCAAATAAATATCAAGGACAACTGTATTATATGTGTTTTCTGAGGGAGTGGGACAGGAAGCAAAGGGACTAATAGGGATACATATTGGCAGGATAATCATAGGTAAAATTTATTGAGTGCTTGCTATGTACCAAACATTCTTCTAAGTGTTTTCCATGCATCAGCTTATTTAGATCTATGAAGCAAGTAGACGTGTCTCTCCCATTTTTAAAGATGAGAAAACTGATGCAACTTACCCAAAGCCATGGACCCAGAAAACGACTGTGCCAGTCATCTGCCTGCTGCTACAGCTCCAGCTGTTTTCCAGTCTCTGTTCTGAGCTGGGACTCTGGATTCCCTTGATGAGCTAGTGGCTTTCTATAGGCCTGGCCAAGAGCAGGCATTATATAGAGATTGCAAACAGGGGGAAGGGAGAAGGGAACTTCTTTCTTGTCATTTCCTGTTCCTGTCAGTGTAGCTCTTGCAGCGGCTCTTGGCTCCAGCCACTAATGCTTGGGGGAGTCCAGAACTGGCCCCTGTGTTTACTTGAGGTCCCAGCAGCAGCCAGGTGGCACCCTCTCCTCCAAGGTCTGAGCATCAGCCCTCTGAGCTTGGGGTCAGAGGTGACCAGCTTTAGAGATGGTGGCTGCTTCCTGCCTTTAGTATCTCTGGTGTTCCCTATTTGCTCTTCCAGCCCCCTCCAACAGTTGCGAAGTCAATTCTTTGTGTTAAATCTCTTCTGTCTGAAATACCTAGGGTGGTTTTTTCCCTGACTCGACCTGACTACTGTGGTACTTGGATCAGGTAGCTTGTTTCCCGAGCATATTCTCTTAACCATTAGTGTTTTACTTACCTCTTGGTAGCTGTGGGAATTTCAAACCCCAGCAGGCAGGATCATAGAAGTCACTTTTATTATTTCATGCTCCCCTCCATCCCCAGACACTAATTAACTTCTCTCACAGAAAGAACTTTACAATTTCCTAGCTGGCCATGGGTCTTTGCTGTGAAGACATTCAGATCTGGAAATCCTGACTGAGGGGCCCTGGGCACGGAGGACATCAGGCTGCCTGTCTGACATTGACTCCTCTTGTTCTGTTGCTGGGCACCACAGTCACTCTGCCACAGAGACAGACTAGCCTGAGTTGAAAGGTCAAACAACCACTTTGACACAGAAGGAAATTATTGGGGATAATAAAGGCTTATGGCATTCGTGACAGGGCCAACTGACACCAGTACCATTTTGAAGATGCCCATGAGGTTCAAAGGAGGGCACTTGGAGAGCTACCAGCTAGGGTACTTTGTTAAAGGGCTCTATCTGGGCAGGGGGAGCCCCAAGTTCGAGGTCTCGAGTAGCAGGTCACAGAAGCCAGCATGATGCTCCAGGATCTCTTGACTAAGCTGGTGCATTAGACTGCACTTAGTGAAAGAAAAAGACACAAAAGGAAACAAGAGGTAGCCTCCAGCTAGTCATCCATCCATCCATCCATCCATCCATCCATCCATCCATCCATCCAATCATCAATCTGTTAATTTATTCATTCATTTAACAAACATCTTTTTTCGTTTTTGGTGGCACTGGGGATTGAACCCAGGGGCATTCTACCTCCGAGCTACACCACCAGCCCTATTTTATCTATTTTTAATTTGAAAACAGGGTCTCACTAAGTAACAAACACCTTTTGAGCTACTCTCCTATGAAAAGCATATGTGGGATAGAAGACAGATACCTGTGACATGCAGATCCTGTCCTGAAGGAATTTAACCTTCAGCATCACCTTCAGCAGGGTGATGTCACTCTTATTCTGAGGCTGTCTCTTCTCAGCCCTTGATTCTGAGCCTGGATTTTGTTCTTGACTCTGATCCTTGAACTTGAAGTTGTGCTTGGGTTTTCCAGAGTCTGAAGTTCAGTTTCCCCACTAGCCTCTACCTGATGCTTTCTTGTCTCCCTACACCCTATGAAGTTTCAGGTAAGAACTGGATCCAGTCCTGGTGCCTTGTGGGATATCCCTGTTGCTCTGGCTTGTCTCTGCCCTCCCCCAGCAGGTGTGAGCATTGTGTGTGTGTTGAGGGTTGGGTCGAGTGGTGGTGCAAAGGGCAAGGACACTCAGACAAGAAGAGACCCTGTCTCCTGGGAGACACAGATTGGTCCAGGAGAGAGGGCACATGCTCTCCTTAGGACTGCCTGCCTCATGGAATATAAACAGGGCACATTAGGGTGTGGCATGTGTCAGGAGGCACGCGTGGCATGACAGGTGGTAGGAATTCTGGGCTGAAGACTTCTGAAGGAGAGAGTCTTTAACCAGTAGCTCCACTTGGGGGCAGGGGATTATGGGCAGAAGGAAGTCTGGTTTGGAAATTCAACTTTCTAAATAAAAGAGTGCTTGTTTGGGCTGGATATGTTCCACGGGGATAGCAATGCTGCTCGCTCCACCTGGGATGGCAGGCTAAGTATATTTTAATGTGCAGCTGCAGCCCCGGCCCAGGGCCCCCGATCAGGCCCTAGGCATCTGGCTGGAGAGGGTCTCTCTTAGGCACATGCTTAATATAGACTTGTTCTGAACACTTAACATGCCTTCTCTTTCCCAGCTGCTAAATGCCCATTTCTAAGTTATTGAAATTCACTGGGAAGTATGGTTAATATGCGAATATAGATTAGCCAACCCCCCTGCCACTGAAGCAAAGCTGCCTGCTTGGCAGCCTCCGGTACTCAAGATTCATGAAATATCTGCACAAGCCCGGAGAACAGGGAATGACTGGGCAGGGGTGGGGAGAGGGGGCAGGTTTAATTCCTGGGCTGCTAATGAATCTGATTGCAGCCAACACTCGATTAGACCCAGGTGGATTACACACTGGGCAAGCCGTCTGTAGAAAACGTTCAATCCCGTGAGATTTTCCCCATTGCTCCACACACTCAAAAAGCTTCCAAGCAGCCTGACCCAGCCATTAATTGGTGTGCGCTCACAGACGGGCAGCTCATTTCCATACTGGTTGAAGCAAAACATAATTAGGAAGGCAAACATGCTCTAAGATATGTACAATATCTATATTTCCTGCCACCATTTGAAATCAAACAACACTGAGCTTTTTGATTATCCACCGTTTTGGACTAATCACCCCACTGCTCTCCCCCGTTAGCCGGAACCAATGAGAAGGAGCCACTGCCCAGGAGGCTGTTTTAACAAACATCCCAGAACATGCACATTCAAATGCGTTGTTCTTTCAAGATAGCCACCTTGGGACTGAGCTGCTGCCTTGTTTGAGACCTTTGGAAGTTCTTTTTGTTTGTTTGTTTGTTTTTGGAATTGTCTTTGGGTCTTCTCCCTCTCGGGGGATGACAGGACTGGTTTCTGGTGACAGCAGAGAGCATTATGGAGCCAAGCATAGTGAGTCGAGTGTTAAGTTTTAGTTCTTACTCATAAGATTTGTTTTCCTACTTTCTTCTTTTTTTTTCCCTTTTTCCAAGAAAGTAGTTTGTGATGAACTTTGTGAGCATTGCCTAAGCAAGGGGGTGAGCTCATCAGTGCTCCCTTGAACAAAATGAGCAAGAGAACCTCCCCCTCCAACAATGACACATGTACTTTTTCTTCTTGGAGTACACAGCTCTGAGCTTGGTATCCACTGACAGCCACATGGGTGGGACAATGTCTGAGGAGCCCCCCGGGGCCTCTCCTTTGTGGAGATGCTAAAACACTATTTCAAAACGGCCTCCTCCAGGCTAGCTCCCTCAGCCACCCAACCAATCCTCTCCCCCCTCTCAGGGCCGCTGATCAGCTGGTGCCAAAGAAGGCAAAATCACATGAATGTCAATGTCCAAGGTGATTGGGAGGAAGAAACCATGGCAACAGCCTCCAGCAAATGAATCAAATGTCCCGAGGAGACATTCCGCTTCCAGAGGGGCAATGTGGGCTGCAGTGACCAGGCGCTGGATACGTTTCCAAAGGAGGGGCATGAAGCTGTTCCAGGAGATGGCAAGGACTAGAATGTGCAGATCCCCAAGAGGACCTATCAGGGGAGATCAAGCCTCCCACTTAGACTTAGGAGTTCAGATCTACTGGTTAAATAATAAATCAAACGCTTTTGTGTGTAGTCAGAGGGAGGGCTGTGTCAGCGGAGAGGAGTGGGCAGTGTTGGCATGGCTATGTGCTTGGTAAATCTGTTTTTAAGTTATTGAGTAAGAGACATCCTAGATCCATTCCAGGTCTCTAGCAAGGCAGGTGAGCTGTCCCCAGTACCCTCCCAAATTTCCTTAAATCAATTTCTTTCCCTTAAACTATCCAGACTGTAAACGAAAGAGCAAGATTTCTGAGAATGAAGTTCAGGAAGGCAGACCCCCAGGGGGCAGGGGCTTAAGGGCTAGGGGGAATCTCTGTAACAGCTGCACCCCTTCCATTTTCCTTCTGGGATCCAGGACCCCCTGAGGATACCAGCCCCTGGAGATTTTCCCTGCCACTGGGGAGAAGTGAATTCTGGGGTTGTCCCTTAGCTTCTCCTCCCGCAGGGGATGCTTTCCAACCTGCTCCAATAATTTCCTTGTCTTCATTTCCCTGGACACAGGGCCTCCAGATTCAGAGAAACTAGAATTCCATTCTTTCCTCTAAGGAAAACCATTAGACCTGCACTTAGCAACCACCAGGAGGGTATTTTTAGCTCTCTGGCAGAAGTGTAATGTACAAAATGTAATAATCTCGGCCTTGAAGTTCCTCACAGCCCCATTCAACATGAAATTGTGGCTGATGGATGTTCTTGGAGGCAGCAGAAAAACAGGGCCAATGAGCTAGTCTGCTGTTGGCCTCCTCTGTTCAGGATATAGGTATCAGGGATAGCAGTGAAGATCAGAAACACACAGACTTAGGAAATCAGCATTCAGCTGGCGGGGAAGCTAGACCCCAAGTGTCCATTTCCTCTTTAGGTCAAGTTCACAGCCCATGGGCTAATTCCACTAATCTGAAATCTCAGCTTGAACCAGGTGCCTGGACCTCTTCCCCCAATTTATGCTGTGCCCATGAGCAAGTCCCTTCACCTGTCTGCCTCATCTGTAAAATGATCCTTTTCAACACAGTAATTCTATAATTCCAAATACTACCAGGAACTGATACAAGACAAAAGCAATGAGTTTAGGTGGGCAGAGGCCCAAAGCAACCAAATGGCATGGATTTGCTGAGCACTTGTGAAATATTCAACGTGGCTAGGTTGCTATTCTGGACCTGGCCCCGTGTGTGGTTGATTCGCTTCTGGGGCCCTCTTTAGACACATTTTAATTCTCATGATACACCAACCCCCCACCTGACACCTTTTCTTCCAAGCCTCCTACCTTGACTTCAGCTGGCGAGAACCCAGGAATTAATTATAAGTGTATTTTAATTCCGGACCAAGCAAAATAAAACTAGGCAGGTTCACTCTTCTCCAAAACACTCACAGAACCTAATCGGAGGCCAAAGAAAAGTGATTTTTGAATTAGTTACTATTTTCAGACCACCTAGAGGGTAGGGAAAGATAGGGATTTTGTTCTTCATTTTCTACCCAGGCTCTCCCCAAGGCAGAGAAGCCAAGAGGAGGGAAGGAAGAGGAGCAAAGGGAAATTTACAGGGAGATGGAAGGAGAGGCTGGAGCTGAGGTCCCTGCCCAAAGTGGAAGGAGATTGGGAGCCCCTTAAAGATAAGTCCAGTTTCCTGGTCCTCTTTCTCTTCCCTCCAAGGAACTGTCTTTCTGTCTCCAGGTAGGCGGGTTCCACATCTAGAAGGACTGATTGGGATCCCATCTCAGAGCTCCATCATTAACTCATTTTTTTCAAATGTATTTAGAGAAGTACCTACTGTGTGCCAGGCACTGTGCTAAATGCTCTGGAGATGCAAAGAAGTGTTAGATAGGATTCTGTCCCCAAGGAACTAAAGTCTCAGAGATACTGTGTATTCCAGAGAAAGGTATCCTGCCCAGTTAAAAAGATGCTCGCGTACTCAGTGAATTCATGTTGAGCACCTTGTTGAATGGCAGGCACCGTGCTAGGCACTTACGAGTTGTTTGGAGTGTCAGTGACTTACATTAGAGTTGGGATGAGGTATCTCTAGGTCTTAAATATCTCTATATACAAAAATGCCTGACACTCCATCAAACCAGTTTCCTCCACACTTTCAGTTCCCGTGTGCTTATGTGCACATGCTTGAGAAAAGGGGTGGGGACCTGGGGATGAGGAGCCAGGCAGAGGATACATTGGGTTGCCTGGAGGAGGTGAGCAGAGGGACCAGTTCACTTCTGACTTGATTATAACCAGGGAGGAAGGCCCAAGGGAGACTGCAGGTGCAGGGCTTACAGGGCTGGTGTGCGTGCGTGCGTGTGTGTGTGTGTGTGTGTGTGTGTGTGTGTGTGTAGGGAGTGGGGAATTACGAGGATGGGAACAGGTACTTTTTTTTTGGTGCTGGAGATTGAACTCAGGGGCGTTCTACCACCAAGCTACACTCCCAACTATTTTTATTTTGAAATAGGGTTTCACTAAGTGGCTAAAGTTGGTCTCGAACCTGTGATCCTCCTGTCTCAGCCTCCCAATTATTGGGATTACAGGCATATGCCACCATGCCCAGCTGGAAACGAGAGTTTCTGTCTTGTGCATCAAGGACACACAGCAATTGCTTTGGTTATTCATGCCAGGAGAGAGGTCTGATAATGAAGAATCTTCTGTATCATTTCCACACCCACCAAGCCCCTGGTGGCTGGACATCAGCCTCCTGTGTGTAGTGGGGCTGAGGGAAAGTGCCCGTGACTTCCGTGTGGAAGTAAGTTCATCCAGAGCACATGTCACTTGGACCTTATATTTGCTGTGAATATTCCACCAGCACAAAACCAAATCTCCAAATCTCAGGGAGTGAAAAAGGAGGCTGATGGGCATTCTATTAAGCACTCCACATATATTAACTCACCTAATCCTCGTCCCCCCAAAAAAAATCCCATGGAGGTGCTATCATTTCCCTTTTTCTAAATGAGGAATCTGTGGCATGGGAAGGTTAAGTGACTTGCCTGAGGTCACCCAGCTGGTTGGTGGGGAATGATGTGTGCCTGGGACGAAAGCCCCCCTCTGAGCCTCAGAGCTGTCTCGCCTCTGGGTTACTGGAAAGGGAAGTCTGTACTTATCTCCTCTGGCTTGCTGCTGCTGCCAACTTTCAGACGAGCAAGCAGAAAAGCATGTACGTGAAACCTCTTCCTGTCTCTCTGCTGAATCCCATTTCCCAGAGTGTGAAATGCGCTCCCCTCCTGCCAGCCACAATATGGCCTTATTATGCCTAATAAGACACAGGCTCCTAGTCAGCATGAGCTCAGTTGCTGAGCAAAAGGGAGATGTGGGGACTGTGCTTCCGCTCCAGCCTCCTCCCGACCAGGGTGTCTGGGGCTGGGCCCGAGCACACAGATCAGGCAGGGCTCACGTGCAAACCCTTCCCACCTATCTTTTCTGCCTCATTCCCTCTGGTAGTGGGGGTCTGGGGAGGAAAAGAAGAGAGTAAGGAGTGAAGCACCCCCACTGTTGTGTACTGGTGCTATAACCTGCACAGCTGACTGCCAAAGCCGACAGATGTGGGAGGCCAAGAGAAAGGGCAACCTCATTAGTGGAGCTCATGGGATGCTCTAAGCACCCTCCCTACAGTCCTGCCTCCTAGAACAGAAGTTGATGGCCAAAGTGCAAAATACAGAGTTAGCTGCACCCAGGCAGAAGCAATTGATGGTTAATTTTCTGTGTCAACTTGACTGGGCCATAAGGTACCCAGATATTTGGTCAAACATTATTCCGGGTGCGTCTGTAAGGGTGTTTCTGGTTGAGATTGGTATTTGAATTAGTAGATGGAGTAATATCTTAAAAAATCTTCTCTAATATCTTCTCTAAAAATCTTCTCTTAAATATCTTCTCTAATGTGGCTGTCCCTCATCCAGTCAGTTGAAGGCCTGAATAGGGCAAAAACGCTGACCTTCATGCAAATAAGAGGGACTTCTTAGCTGGGTATGGTGGTGCATGGCTGTAATCCCAGTATTTGGAAGGTGGAGACAGGAGGATCACAGGTTTGAGGCTAGCCTCAGCAACTTAGAGAGACCCTGTTTCAAAATAAAAAACAATAAAAAAATGAAATGCAGTAATTCTATAATTCCAAATACTACCAGGACCTGACTTCCTGCCTGACTACTTTGAGCTGGAATCTCAGTCTTTCCCCACCTTTAGATTCTACCTGAAGCAGGATCTTTTCTTGGGTCTTGAGCCTGCTGGCTTTTGGACTGGAATGACACTTTGGCTTTCCTGGTTTCCAGCTTGCTGATTGCAGATGGTGGAACTTCCTTGCCTCCATATTGCATGAGCCAAGGCTATCTATCTATTATCTATCATCTATCTATCTATCTATCTATCTATCATCTATCTACTTATCTATCTATCTCTGGTTGGTGCTGTTTCTCTGGAGAACCCTAACTAATACAAACACCATAAATATTCATTGGCAGGGACCTGGCTTGCAGCTGGGTGGGCTGGGTTTTTGCATGTGACCAATGGTTCTGAGCCAATGCATTTATATTCTTGCCTCGTAGCTTCTAGGGATTACTTAAATGGCCCCTGAAATACAGCCTTGAGCAGGAAACTCAGCATGAAGGCATTTCTCTGGCCAAATATTCCTAGATATGGCCTGTTTTTCAAAGCTTGAAATTAAAATCCATGCTCAGAGCTTTTCATTATTTCCCCCCAGCTCTTCAAGTGCTAGAGGGCTGAAAAGAACCACATGGTGTGAAAAGTTGAACATGCCTTATCTCAACCTTGCAGAGAGGAGCTTGCTTGGGTGTCCAAAAGCAAGCAGAGTCTGAGGGAGACTTGGCTGAGTTCAAGGGGACTGTCCTGACCAGTGTCCTGACTCTGAATTCAATCCCAGCCCAAACACCACCTATGAAAGTAGGGCAAATTACTTAAGCTCCTTGTACCTCAGTTTTCTCATCTGAAAAATGGGATGACTATAGTGCTAACCACCCTTTAAGGTTATTGTGAGGATGAATTAAAATTTCCTATAAATTAGGTGGTGGGCCTATAGTAATACTATATACATTTTAGCTATTATTAGAGCTATCATTGACTGTTTATAGATTGATGAAAGAGTCTACCTTTCTTTGTTTCTCCCACTAAGACTAAAATTTGCCAGATATTCTTAAGAATTAAACTTATAATAATAACATGAGGAGACACTAAACATTCTGATTTTAGATATAACCCATCTCCAGGATCCAAGCCCAACCTAGACTCAGCATGGACTCCTCGAGACATGGTCTTGGTGGTGAAAGACTTGGAAATTGAGTTATGGAGGCCTACACACCCTCACTGGGTTATAAGTTGACAACTACTACTGTAGGAGGTACAACTGAGAATGTGGGGCCCAGGGAGAGTTTACCCAGCTGGGGCAGAACCTGCCCATAGCACATGGACATGAGGTAGGAGCCTGTGGCCCCGGGGAACATGGTTGATGTTCCAGGTGGGTGGAAGGTGCTGTCTCCTCTGAGGCATGGATTAAGAGCGGCACTCTGAATGGCAACAAATGAAGTTTTGAAGTTTCCTGCTGGGATTTCTTTGCTAGGGCCATATAAGTACGGTTTAGGAGCACAATGTCTTAAGTAATAAAGGAGGAGGAGGAAAAAATAATCCAGAGAGAAATCAACTTATGGTTCATTTAAACCTTATTGAAATTTCTACTGTGGAAACATTTAAATATCATAGTTACTGCGGTCTGCCTTCGCGCCTGCTATTCCCCAGTGGATGTTCCGTTGCACATTTGGTTGGGGAGCAGAACAATAAAGCTGCTTGGAAATTGCTTTCCTACTGCTAGGTAATTACAACAGGTTTTTATTCCAAATGTAAAGAATGCACTGTTTTTTTTTTAATAAAAGAAGCTCTCGGTGGGTC
Source organism: Glis glis (assembly GCA_004027185.1). Taxonomy (NCBI): domain Eukaryota; kingdom Metazoa; phylum Chordata; class Mammalia; order Rodentia; family Gliridae; genus Glis; species Glis glis. The sequence goes on along the minus strand of PVJS01002319.1, from coordinate 20,540 downwards.
CCAGCCCCCCGCACCCCCAACCTCAGTCTGCACTGGCCCTTTGCTCCCACATCCCGTCACATTCCCCCAACACGGCCTCCTCTGTTTCCTGCCTTTCCTCCAAGAAGCAGCTGCAATCAGCTCTCCAGTCTCAGCTGCCGGCTCCTCTGTCTCCCGGCCCGGGAGCCTTGCGTGTCACTGTTTAGAGAAAGGGACGGCCCCCTCCAGGTCCCTGTCAAGAACATTAAATATTTAGCCTGACTCCATCCAGGCCATCAAACACACTCAGTCTCCCTTTCTTACCCAAACTGACACATTTCCCCACCTCCATCTTTTTTTAATCCCAAGCAAGCAATTCAGGATTAACTCAGCATTTGTCAGCTCTGTCTGAGCACAGGCGTGAGCTCATAGGCTCTCTCCCACCAGACAGAGCAGAGAAAAAGTGCCTTTTGTGCTGTCGGATGCACAGTTCCGCCCGGCAGCCAAGTGAGCACCTGCCCAGGGCTGGGCGGGCATAAGTCCCCGCCAGCTGCCCGCACGCATGGGCTTCTCTCTCGCAGCTGGTGTCTCAGGTTTAGCTCTGGGCTGCCTTCCCCTGTCACCTGACACATTTCTTCCTTCCCTAACCCTCTCTGCCTCTGGCTACTGTGATGGGAAAATGAATTCTCTTTATACTACGCCTCTTCCAATGTCCCCAGGAGGGAGTCAAGTCACAACAGCCACTAGACCTCCTGTGACACAGTGGGAGTCCTAGGCAGCCTCTGGGGCAGGGCAGAGAGCAGGGTCCTGAGGTCAGCCCATCCTACTGCAGCCATGTGGCTCTCGGTGCTCTCTGCACCCCCTTCCCCTGCTCCATGCCTCAGTTTCCTTCTCTTTAAAATAAGAGATGTAGACTAGATCACACAACTTGTCATTTCAATAATATCCACTTCAGCCCGTTATCTGCTGTGCCGCCTTCCCCATGCCCACGTGTCCTTCCTGAATATAAACACGGGGCTGGAGCCAGATGAAGCGCTGTGCTTGGCTCAGACTCACATGCTCTGAGGGGGCAACTGTCTGTTAATTATCAGGTTTATTCCTGGGAGAGGAAGACAGTGAGGAATGCCACGATACTCTGGCGTATTGAAGAAATATGAATGGAGACCCAGCAGCTCACAGGGAGGCAGGTGAGTGGCCTCCCAGGACAGGCTGGCTGCGGCTTCCGGAGTTGGTCCCCTGCACGCAGTTTCTGCCTCTGACCTTTGGGGATGCCACTTAACCTCCCTAAGCTTTTTTTTTTTTCATCTATTTAATGAGATGATATTTCCCATGCCCTCAACTTAGGAGTGTCAGCGAGGAAGTGAAAGCAAGTTTCTTCAGAAAGGAAACGAAACCAGAGAACCCAGAGAGAAACAGCATTTCGGTCACTATTCTCACTGCTGTGACCCCAAATACCTGCCCACCATAACTTAGGGGAAGGAAGATCTATTTGCTGATGGATCCGGGGGTATCCATCCACACAGAGTTCATTTATGCTGGCTGCTAAGCAGGAGCCAGGGCTATAGGTCCTCAGGGCATGATGGTGGGGAAGCAGCGAAGAGAAGGAGAGAGCTCGTTCTCAGCTCATGGAAGCAGGGAAAGAGAGAAGAACAAGAAGCTGCAGCAGCCTGCCTGGAAATACTGTCCTGAGCCACGCTCCCGGGGACCTCTCCCCAGCAACCAAGTCCCACTTCCAACATGGCTGCCTCCTCTAGCACATGAGGTGTGGGAGACATTCTCAATCCAAACCCTAACACAGAGGCAAAGGCTATTCCACACTACTTAAGAAGTCCTGACTACTGCACTACTCTGGAGTGAGGCAGGGCTGCCTGTGTCCAGTTTGGATGCTCATCAGGACCCTAGCACTTCTCAAGGTCCATGTAGTGAAGAAAGAGATGACCCACTGCTGGTGTCTCTCTGCCCCAGAACCTCTGAGGAAGAGACTGAGGAGAGTTGGGGCCAAGAAGGGGCCTGGAGGGGAAGCTCTGCATGCCCAGGGAGGTTGCCTTGCAGGATGGAGCCACAGGGTGTGAGAGAAGGCATTGCCCAGACCCGAGGCTGCACCTAGGCTGGTTTCTGAGGTTTGGCCAGCTCAGCGCAGAGGGCGAGGGGGTGGGGGATGGGAGGACAGCAGCGGCTGTGCTGGGGGCGGACAAAGGGAGAAGACAAAGATTATTTTAAACCTGTATTAATCACTGCTCCAAACAGGGACTGGGGGTGGGCGCCGCAGCTGTCACAGGGAGGCTGTGGAGGGTGGTGGAAGAGTCCAGCAGGGAGGGGCCCAGAATTCTTCACTTCCACTCAGGACCTTGGAGCAGCCCAGGTGGGAGCCCAGGGCCTGGCCCAGTCTCTGCAGCTTGCCGACGGCCCAGAGTGGAGACATGGCAGAAACCAAACTGTGGCCCAGTTTTCTGGGCCAACTGGCCTCCCTGCCTCCTGGTGCCCTCCTTGACAGCCTACGTTCCGCTGTTGTCAAGAGTTAGCCTAAAATGGTTTGGATCATGTAACTTTTCTCAAAAGCTAGTAATGGTTTCCCATGGCCCAAACAACTAACCTCCTCATTGGTCTAGCCTACAAAGCTCTTGACTGCGGTTCATCTGAACCTTGCAGCCCCAAGCCCCATCTCCCAATCACCATTATAACAGTGACTGTCCTCTAACACTCATCATGTGCCCGGCACAAAGCTAATGCTTCCATAAAATACTTCATTGAATATCCATGCCCACCTTACAGGTATCTGTCTACAGGTAAAGAAACTGAAGCTCAGAGAAGTTAGATAACTGGACCAAGGTCTGTCTGAACTTCTGGAGAATTCCACAGACATGAAACCTTGCTTTTTCAGCTCTTATCTTGCCCGAGTTGTCTCCTCTTTCCCTTTTGCCCTTATAAACGTCCTTGTTCTTGAGGGCTCAGCTCAAATACCATCTATTTCAAGAAGTCTTCCTGTTTGGAATCCAACCACAGGCTCAACAAACATGTATTTAATCTTCGCTGCTGTTTCAGTAGGTCCTATTATCTCCATTTTATAGATAAGAAAACAGAGGCTTAGAGAAATGAAATAAAGTATCTGTGTTCAAACAGCTGCTGAGTGGCAGAGGAAAGATTCAAAGTCAGGTCCCCAGATGGCCCTAAGTCCAGTGTTCTTCAAAACACTTTCGACTGCGTCAATGACCCTTCCTTTATGCATCCACAATCCTTTGTTAGGCTTATCAGATTTCATGTGTCTAATATCTGCCCTAGGATATTAGAGTGCTCAGTAATAACTACAATATTCACTTATTACTATATACACCAAGCATTGTAGACACTTACTCTTTTTGTTTTCACAACCATGAGAGAGGTATTGCTATCTCCATTCTTATAGATGAAAAAGTGGTTCTTCAAGGCATTAAGAATTATATCTGGTTAACACAGTCTCAAGAGCCCAGTGGGATTCTGATGCAGATCTGCCCCACCATAAAGGCTTTTTCCACCATAAAGGCTGCCTCTTGTAGGCTCTTCAACAGCTGTGTCCATGCTTTATTTATCCCTGAGTGAATAAGACCCCAATAGCATTTGGATAGTGTAGGAGCTCAGTGAACTTGGAAATAGGCCATTCCTGGCTGGAAGCACTGGCCACAATAGTCTCCTTGGGGACGCTGGGGCTCTGGGCTCTGTTGACACCAACAACTCCTTCTTTAATGTTTCAATTCAATTCTCTTAGACTTAATCCTCTAAAGAGGTATGGGGCATTCTTCCCACCCCATTTGACAAGGATTTTGAGATGTTACATTGGGAACACTGATACCTCCCCAAGTGGCAAATGGGCATCTTTGAAGAGGGAAAGAGAGCCACCCTACTGTGCCTGTTTCCTTGTTAGGACATTTCCCCATGACTTCCTAACTTTCCATAGATTCAATGCCATTCCTGATGGAGTAGGGACAGTGGAGGGAAAGGAGCCAGAATGGAAGCCATCCCTAGGGATGTAATCAGTCCTGGGAAACAGAAAAGAAAGCCTTTGCCTTGAGATACCTCCATGAAGAGGACACTGCTGGAGCAGCTTATCACCCACGAGAGGAACAGTGCCCAAAGGGATTCTATGTGAGACTGGAGAGTCTAGATGATGACTTACTTCAACCAGGAGTCTCTCTTGCTAAAAAAAATTGCATGTTAATGCAAGTTGTGAAAGTAGTAATTATTAAGAAACAGCATGGATTCATTAAGACCATGTGATACCAAAATTAATCTTAAAAGAATTTTTTTTGTGGTACTGGGGATTGAGCCCAGGGGCTTTTACCTCTGAGCTACACCTCCAGCCCTATTTTTTATTCTTTATTTTGAAACAGGGCCTCGCTACATTGTTGAGGCTGGCCACTGACCTGGATCCTCCAGTCTCAGCCTCCCAAGTACTGGGATTACAAGCATGCGCCACCATGCCCGGCTTAAAAAATTTTTAAATTTTGGTGGTGCATGCCTGTGATTCCAGTACTTGAGAGGCTGAGATAGGAGGATCGCAAGTTAGAGGCCAGCCTCAGCAACTTAGTGAGACTCTGTTTCAAAATAAAAAATAAAATAGGGCAGAGGTGTAGCTCAGAGGTAGAATGCCCCTGGGTTTAATCCCCAGTTAAAAAAAAATCAGGGGGGAGGAGGTAAGTTTCTAAAACAAGGTTTCTTAAACTTAGGCATGTTTATGGTGCAGTCCCCTGGGCTCTAGACATTTCTATCAACAACTTGGATAAAGACATTGATGGCATGCTTGCCATATGTACAAATGTCACAGACTGGAAGACATAAAACTAAGTAAGACAAAAGACTGAAGATGCAAAAAGACCTCAGACATTGTTAGGTAGAAAAAAGCTAAACCCTGGAGTAGTGTATACTATATGCTACCATTTGTGCAAAAAGTGAATGAAATATAAGAACCAATATTAGTATTTGTTTATACCTGAATAAGGAAACTCTGAAAGGTTAACACAGGAAATTAAGAATGACATGGTCCTGACCTATGCTGGGGGAGGGAAGGCTGGATAGATGGGGAATGAGGATGATGTAGGAACTTCTCAGTTTATCATGTTAACATTTTTTTTATTTCTGAAGATGAAAGTGCATTATCTATTCAAATAATGAAATTAAAAACAGATTTCAACCTATAGTCAAAATAAATGTAATGCGATTGAACAGATGCTCATCAATTCTATATTAACTTAAAAAATTAATTTGGCCAGTATGATGAAATTAGGCTTAATAAGTTCATGTGAAAATCAGGTAGGAGCTTTCAGTTGGTCACAGGCCAGTAAGCCAGCTGTGTTAGTCAGCTTTTCCATCACTGTGACCAAAATACCTGACAAGCACCACTTAGAGGAGGAAAGGTTATTTGGGCTCATAGTTTCAGAGGTTCAGTCCATATTCAATCAGCTCCAAGGCAGAAACTGGGGTGGCAGGGAATGGTGGAGGGATGCTGTTCTCACATCATGGTGGTCAGAAGAAGAGAGAGCAGAAGGAGGGGGCCAAGGGTATAGATAGTCCCCAAGACCATGTCCCCAATGACCTCCCTCCTCTAGCCATGCCCCTCCAACACATGAGCCTTTGGGGTACATTCCAAATCCAAATCATAACACCAAACAATTAACAAAGAGACACATTAACATACACTAAGGAAGGCTTGGACTGTTTTCAGTATCTAGATCAATGCCAATGTCCCATTGCACTCTGGGCAGGTCAGACCAAATTCACAGTGATACCTTCAGTTCTTTCTGCTATATTTTTGGAAAGGCATTGACAAGTGTGTACAAAGGACAGTAACCTAGATTCCAGCAAAGAGATAGAAACCATAAAAAATATGAGGAATAGGTGATGAAACTAGAGACACTTAAATTGGAGAAGAGAAGACTTAGAAGGGACACAAAAGCTATCTTCAAACATTTGAAGGGTTGTCCTGTGCGAGAGGGATTAGTGTTTTTTTGTGTGTGTAGCCACTCAGGACTGCAGGCTCCAGGCTGTAGAACCAGGCCCTCTTCAACTTATTGGGAGGCCAATTTCAGTTCAGAACCATGCGAAGGCTGCCTTGTGAGATAATAATAAAATAGTTACACTTATTGAGCACTTACAAAGCATTGGGCGCTGTGATAAGCATTTCTCCTGCATTATTTCCCTGACTTTTCACAACACTCTGACAAAGGTACTTTCTTCACTGTCATTTTTAACAAAACAGAAAACTGAGCCTTAGGTTAGGTAAATGTGTTGAGGTAACACAACCAGTAGATGGTGGACCAATGTGACCCCACACACATATTCTCTACCAATAAGCCCGCTGCCTAAAAGGAGTGAGCTCTCCACCATGAGCAGCATTGAAAAGAGATATAAACACTGCCTGGCCACAATGCTATGAGGACATCCCTGCAGCCAGCAGAAAAGCCTGTTTCATGCTTGATGTGCACTCTTCTGAGAGGATAAGCCCTACGTGTGTGAGATGGCCAGGGGATGGAGTGAGGCATATAGAGAGAAGCTCCTGCTCACATTCACCTAGGAACAAAATTGTCTTTGGTGGTCAGCATTATTGGGCGGTGGTCAGTAAAAGCCAAATAGGAGAGAGTAGATGAGAAACACTGCCCCAGGGCCAGAGAGTTCAAGGAGGCTTGTGACAGCACATTCAAGTCATTATGTACAGCAGCCCCCCTTAGCAGCAGTTTTGTTTTCTGTGGTTTCAGTTGCCTGCAGTCAACCACAGTATAAAAATATTAAATGGAAAATTCCAGAAATAAACAACTCACAGTCTCTAAATTGCACAACATCTGAGTAGCATAAAGAAAGCTAATGCCCTCCCACTCCACCCTGCCCAGGACACAAGCCATTACTTTGTCCAGTGTATCCTCATTATATTTGCTATTCACCCAATAGCCACACAGTAGCCACCACAGTGATCAGATTGGCTGTCACGGTATCACAGGGCTTGTACTCCAGTAACTCATATTTTAGTTAATAACAGCCCCAAAGTGCCAAAGTAGTAATGTCAGCAACTTAGAGATGTCAAAGAGTAGCCATAAAGCACTTCCTTTAAGTGAAAAGGCGAAAGTTCTCTACTTAATAAGGAAAGAACAACAACAAAACTAAGCTGACATTGCTAAGATTGACAGCAAGAACAAACCCTCTGTGAAATTATGAAGAAGAAAAATATCATCCTAGTTTTGCTGTTGCTCTTCAAAATGCAAAAGTTATAGCCACTGTGCACAACAAGTGCTTAGTTAAGATGGAAAAGGCTAAATTTGTGTGTATGTATAGGAAGAAACATAGTATGTATAAGGTTTGGTACTATCCATGGTTTCAGGCATCCACTGGGGACTTCAGAATGTATCCCCTGTGGATAAGGGAGACTGCTGTATTATGCTTTCCAATTCACAAAGCCCCTCCATGGACACAATCTCATTTAAGTAATCAACGGCCTTGTAAGAAAATGTCCCTCTGGTAGGATAAGTGTGGGAAGGGATGGGGAAAAGTTTCTCCAGAGACGGAAGGGGAGAATGACAACCCAATTTGATGATCACTATACTAAGAAGAATGAGGATGGAGGAGGGGGAGGAGAGGAGAGAAAACCCACGTAACTCTTCCAACCTCAGCTGAGGTCCCAGCCAGACCTGCTTGACTGCCTGTAACTACGTAAAAGCATTTCTGAAGTAACCAAACTCCAAAAGGCAAAGGGCCAATTGAGCACCCTGATTGCTCTATCATGGGTAGCAAGATTTATTGGTTAGAAAAAGGAAGAGCCAGCAAGTGAGCCAGCTTTAAAACTGGCTGAATGGAGGCAGATAAACCAAGTTTTATAAAGTTATCTGACATGCTGGCTATAAAAGAGAAAGATGAGCAGAACTTAAATATGAGAAGGAATTGCTTTGGAGCATCCAGGAAAATTCATGCTCCATAAGAAGGAGCTGGAAAGAAGGATTTATCATTTGGAGGAGTTGGGGGAGCTCCCAGGGAAACCATTTACGCAGGAGACTTGGGAAGTTGGCATGTTGTGTGGAAGAACAACCTCAACCCTCAGACCCAACTACAGGGTCAGTCTTGGAAGAAGAGGGAAGCCCAGCTCCTGATGAAGGCCATGGGCCACCAGACAAGCCAACACAGTGGGCCTAGAACGCGGTCACCTCGACTGGGAGGAACAGAGTGAGCTCCAGAGCTCACTGAAGAGAGGGCAAGGAGCGGGGGAGCAGGGACTGATGGCAGTCTGTGCTCAGACCAGAGGCCAATGCCATGGATGGAGTCCCACCTGTGGGAGAGGTGCAGGACTTTCTAGGGACACCTGGCAAGGGAGCTGGAACACTGCCCCCCAAAGGCCAGATGCCAAGAGAGGAAACCAGAATGTGGAGGGGTGGACAATACTGGAGAGGAAAGTGAAAAGAGAGGCTGAGAAAAAGATGTGGAAAGGAGGAGAAGGGCAAGATGAGAGACAGAGGCAAGTGGACACACAGAGGGAGCCAGAGGAAGACACACACAGAGGGACAGAGAAACCAAATTTCAGGAGACAGGGACCTCTACAGGGGCTCCAAACAGATGAGACAAGGGAGGAACAACAGAAAGAGGCAGGCACACACTGAGAGAAGAGAGCCGCAGAGAGAAGAAAGAAGAGTCCTAGTCGGGCATGGTAGCATATGCTTGTAATCCCAGTACTTGGGAGGCTGAGACTGGAGGATCACAGGTTCACAGCCAGCCTCAGCTACTTAGTGAGGCCCTCTGCAACTTAGTGAGACCCTGTTTTAAAATAAAGAGTAAAAAATAGGGCTGGGGGTGTAGCTCGGAGGTAGAATGCTCCTGGGTTCCATTCCCAGTATCGCAAAAGAAAGAAAGAAAGAAAAGAAAAGAAAAGAAAAGAAAAGAAAAGAAAAGAAAAGAAGAGAAAAGAAAGAAAGAAAGAAAGAAAGAAAGAAAGAAAGAAAGAAGAAAGAAACGAGAGAGACAGAGAGAGAGAGAGAAAGAAAGAAAAGAAAGAAATTAAGAAAGAAAGAAATAGAAAGAAAGGAAGGAAGGAAGGAAGGAAGGAAGGAAGAAAGGAAGAAAGAAAGAAAGAAAGAAGAGTCCTGGATCTGAGGGACTGGGGAGCACATGGAGAATGGAAGCTCGTTCAGCTGTCTGAAGGTCCGTCAGCAGGCTGTGGACCCGGCCAAGGAGCACAACTTTGACACCACCAATGAGCAAAGGCCTGGCCTGGAAGCACGGGGCAGCTGCCCAGCCCTGCCCCTGGGCCAGCTCCACAGAGGGACGGATGGACCCTGGCCCTGTCACACAAGAAGGAAGGACAGGAGGGCCCTCGGCACCCACAGTCCCACTGCTGGTGTGCCTTCCTCCAGAGAGGCTCGATGGGGATTTATAGAGCGCCAGCTTTGTGTTTAGAATATAACGAACGAAATGAAGATCCATTGAAGGAAGGCCCACTTAAATATGGAAGCCTGCCCAAAGTGGGAAGGTGAAAATTGCTAAGGAGGAAGAGATGAGAGTGGAGGAAGGAGGAGCAGGAGGGCTGGGAGGGCAGGGTGGGCTTCACGCGGACGGTGACATCTGAGGGAGCTGGCAATAAGGGTATCTAGGGAGAGCATTTCAGGCAATGGAAAGAGCCGAGAGAAAAGCCCAAAGGTGAGACTCCCCTGGAATGTTAAGGGACAGCAGACAGAGTGGCTGGCACTGAGAGGGAGAGTGGCAGGCAATGGATTCAGAGGGGCCATGGGAACCGCAGCATGGAGGTCCTGGAAGGACACAGTAAAGATGGTAGCTTCGCCTCTGGATGCAAGGGGGAGCCATCATAGGGTTTGGACCAGAGGGAAACATTTTGATTTAAGTTTGAAATGGGTCATGTTGTAGTGAGCAGATAAGAATCAGGATGCAGGAAGAAGACCAGTTGAGAGAACACTAGAAGCCAGGCATGGTGGCATACACCTGTAATCCCAGTATTTGGGAAGCTGAGACAGGAGGATTGCAGGTTCAAGGCCAGCTTCAGCAACTTAACAAGACCCTGTTTCAAAAAATAAAAAAATTTAAAGGGGCCTGGGAGTGTAGCTCAGTGGTAGAATGCCCCTGGGGTCAATCCCCAGTACAAAAAGAAGAGAAAGCAGAGATGATGGTGGTTTGCCACAGTGTGGCAGGAGCAGGGATGGGGAGACAGGGCGAGGGCTGCTTGTGCACTGAAGGAAGGGACAGCAAGGTTTCATGAAGAGGTGTGGGGGGTGATAAACAGAGGAGTCAAGGATGACTCTACTGCTTCTGATTTGTGCATGCTGAATGATGGAGTTTTTGATCAATGAAGATGGAAAGGTGGAGTGCGTTTGGACCAACAGGAAAGGGGAGAAAATCACGTTTGGTTTGGGATTCATTGAGTGTGAGATGTTCACTAGATTCCTAAGTGGAGATGCAAACTGGAGATACAAAGAACTCAGATGATCTGTAAGTCAGGGGTCTGGGGAAGAGGTCTGCTGTGGAATTAGACATTCAGGGGTCTTAGGATGTGGAGAATTTAAAGTCAGGAGACTAGAGGAGATGATCAGGGAGTGAGAGCGGATGGAGCAAAGGATCCAGGGCCAGTCCTGGGCTCTTCCATACCTGTAGGTTGGGAGAAGAGAGGCTATCAAGAGAGTAATCGGCAATGTAGGAGGACTAGGACAGGATGGTGTCCTAGAAACCCGGATGGTGTCATGGAGGAGTGAGAGACTGAGGGGGCTAAATGCTGCTGAGACGCAGGGAGGGCTGAGAAATGACCATGGGGTCCAGCACCACAGAGGTCACAGAGATCTCAAAAAGAAGTGCTCAGGAGAGTGGTGCAGGTGAAGTCCTGAGAAGGTGGGTTTCAGAGATCCCAGCACAGAGGGCTGCACAGCCCAGTGTTGGAGACTGTGGCTGGGCCCAGCATGCCTCGGTTCAAATCCCAGCCCTGCCACAGGCTAGCCTTGTGACTGTCATCAAGTTATTGAACTTTTCTTGGCTCTATTTCCTAAGCTGAGGCCTCCTGCCTCATAGGGTTGGTAAGAGGGTTAAACCACTTAGTATTTGTAAAGTGTCAGGCACATGGGTAACATAGTAAATGTTTATTAAGTTAAAAAGAAAAAAATAGGAAGAGATGAATCAGACCATTCTTCCAAGGAGGTTTAGCTGCAAAGAGAAGCAGAGAAATGTCAAGGGTTTGTTAGCAGGGAAGTGGAGAAAGAAGGGAGATTTTTTTTTGTGTGTGTGGTAGTGGGGATTGAACCCAGGGGCATTCTACCTCTGAGCTACACCCTCAGCCTGATATTTTTTATTTTGAAACAGGGTCTTGCTAAGTTGCTGTGGCTGGTCTCGAACCTATGATTCTCCTGTCTCAGCTTCCCAAGTACTCGGGTTACAAGCATGCGCCACCATGCCTGACGAAGATATTTGAAGGAAGAAATAACAATGTCTGAGTGCTGACGGGAACAGTCCACCAAAGAGAATTCAATGGGACACTTGCTGGAGTCTGTCCTGCAAGAGGCATGAGACCGAGTGCCCAACTGCACAAGCTCCACATGGCTCCCTCACCTTTCTCAGGGTGCCCCCCACATACACACCTCCTCAGGGAGACCAGCCCTGACTAACCTGCTAAACGTTCCATCCCTAACACACCCTGTCCCCCTTCTTCGACACACTGGTCAACATCTAATTTATTACCTTATTATCTTGTTGTGCCTGCCCCAAGGAGTATGTAAGTTTCCTAAATGCAGGGATTTTTGTCTGTCTTCTTGGCAGTCTAGGAAGTGCTTGGTATGTAGTAAGTGTTCAATAAATATTTGCTGAATAAACAAATGAATTGGTATTTGTATATAGGGAGGTCCTTGCCCGTCAGGGAAGATGAGCTTCCTTCTTCACTTACTCTACAAATACTTTCTGACCAGCTATAGTTCAGGAATTGTATTAGGTTCTGGGGAATTGGAGATGAATGAGATGCCAGTCTTGTCCTCATTTAATCAACTTCCGTGTGTGTGTGTGCGTGTGTGTGTGTGTGCGTGTGTGTGTGTTGGAGGGACAAAAATGACAAGGCAATTACGACGCTGCGTGATAAGTCTTACAAGAGAGGGAAGACGGGGTCTCACAGGCCTGGGCGCATGGACCGGGAACGCTTCCTACAGAAGAGCACCTGGGCACAGGAAGAAGAGCAAAGCCAAGTTGGCTGCGCGGGGTGAGGGTGGATCACAATGTTTTAGGTGGATGAGTTGCAGGGACAAAGTCCTGGCAGCCAGAGTCCAAAGCTCAGCCCAGACCTCAGGCCCTCCTGTGTGGAGCCTGTCTAGCCACTCCGGACCCCCAGACTCTCTCTGCTCGAGCCCCGCACACCTGTCGTATCATGCTTTGCCCTGGATTGTGCGCCAGCTCTCCAAGATGTGAGTGTTGAGGCCGTCGGCCATGGCGTGTCTTCCGAGGGAAGGTGCCACAGTGCCTCTAGCAGCAATCCATATGTAGTAAGAGCGCAGGAGTCATTTGCTCACACAATCCCACGTGCCCATCATGTGCCAGGCACTGTTCTGGGCACAGGAGAACAAGGCAGACCAGGCCCTGCTTCCTGGAGCTACAATCTATGTGGGGAGAGGATACCACTGGGTTGATGGTGTTGCCACTGACTGAGGGGTCAGGCCACGTTTGGAGCAATGGGAATCAATAACTCCATTTTGGACATGTTATGTTCGAGGACCCTGTAGCTCTGGGCAGAAGGCAGGACAGAGGAGAGAGGTCAAAGCCCTAACGCTCAGACTTCTGCAGTCTGCCTTCTCCCCACAACCCCTTGCTCCCCACAACCCCTTGTTCACACCTCAGCCAGAATGAGCTTTTCAAGCATAAGCCAGATCAAATCACCCATTGCTGCAGACCCTCCGGTGGCTTTCCATGACACCTCGCACACATTCAGGTCCTCCCATGGCCAGCACCAGGCCCCGCGGTGCGCTCTGCTCGCCGGCTACTCTCACCTCCAGGCACCCCCTCTTCCCCACTTGCTCACTCTGCCACAGTACTCTTTCCCTGGGCCTCTTTCTCAGAGAGGCCTGGCCTCCTGACCCTGGCTGAAGCGTGTTGCCTTCCCGCCCTACCCTGTTCCCTCTTTCACAGCACTTCGCTTGGAGTTATCTTGGCCATTTGTATGTGTATCGCCCCACCCGCCATCACCAGAATGTAAGTGCAGGAACTCAGTCTTACTCATGGCTCTGTCCCCAGATTCCAGGACAGTACCTGGCTCCTAGCAAACACTGATTGACTCTCTTCTCAGGAGTTAAAGACGGCGGGAAGGATGATTGCTACACTGGCTGCATGGGTGGCCATGTGGGCAGCTCCTAGCTGGGTTGAGAGGTTGCGCTGGAGAAGGGCTGTTCCAGGGTCACCAGGCCAGGACCCAGCAGCCCCCAGTAGGTGGGGAGAGACGCTTCTCTGACTAGGAGACTGCCTGCCTGACCTGAGGATTTCTTCTTCTTAAAGAAATACCCAAAGACACTCCTCACTTGGAGTCATACCAGCAGGCGGAGAAGGAGGAAGAGAAGGAGGAGGAAGAGGGAGAAGAGGAGGAAAGAAGAAGAAAAAGGGAAAGAGAAGGAAGAAAGTAGAGGAGGAGGAGGAAGAGAGGAAGAAATGAGGAGGGAGGGAGAGAAGGGAATTAGAATTGGGAGATGGAGGAGAAGGAAGCATGAAGGAGGAGGGAGAAGAAAGGGAGGCTGGAGAGAGTAGAAAGAGGGGAAAGAATGGGAAAGGAGGAGAGGGAGGAGGTGCAGGAGGAGGGAGGACTCTGCCCCCTGTGAGACCAGGCTGTTCTGTGGGACCAGGCTGTAGAGCAGACGCCTAGAACTCATCTGTCTTGACTGTGAAGGTCCAGGAAGTGCCCTGAGCAACAGAACACACATTTTACGGGTCCCTTTGGCTTCCTAGAGCAAAGTGCACCCCAAATAGGGAGGTGGAAGAAAGGGGGCAATAAAAATTAAATTAAAAAAATTTAAAGTTGGAAGAACAAATTATTTGGAGACGAAGCAAAAATATCTGTGACATACCGAACACTGTTTTAATGACAGCCCATGTGGGAGGACAGTTTAGTCATATTTTTCATTTTCTCTTCCCCGGGGAGCTGCGTTCCAGTGATCAGGCCCTGATAGCAAATTGGCGTGTTCCCTAAATCAGTCACCTTCTTGGATCATCAGTGCACGATGAGTCAGGGGGCTGCCGAGTAAGCCCTTCTCCATATGCTCAGCATGCCCTCCGTGGGGGCGCGGGGGCCTGGGGGCATGGTGGGGAACAGGCCCGGGGCCCAGTGGGTGGGCAGGAAGCTCAGGACGAGCAGCGCCAGCTCCCCCACAGGGCTGGCGTGTCCACGCCTCCTGCAAGCTCCCAGGGTGAGGATGTGACTAGTCCTGGATCCGGGGCCACGTCAAGTGTAGAAAAGGATTTCTTCGAAGAAAGCTTGGTTAAGTGCCAGGAGGAAGAAGTGCGGGAAGCCGTTGTGCCATCCCCTCCCTCAGGCGAAGCACTTCCAGGACTGAAGACAAAAATAATGAGGAGGCTTGTGAATGATGGCAGGGTGAGTGCCTCCTCTCCCGCCCGCCTGGGAAGGGGCACGACCAGCCACAGCAGCCAGGGAAGGGAAGTGACTCTCCCCCGAAGGCAGCTGATGCACATCAGAGCGGAACTGGACCCCAGGCCTGTGGGGTTCTGGATCCGCTGCCCTCCTGCCTGGCATGGTGGTGGGCAGGACGCTTCTCTTTGTGAGATGGAGCTGGTAAAAATATGACAGGGAGGCTGGAAGAGGACCTGGTTCTTCACCCAGAAGATATTTATTTATCTATTTAATTAAGACATGGGGTCTCGCTATGTTGTCCAGGCTGACCTTGAACTTTTGGGCTCAAACGATCCTCCTGCCTCAGCCTCCTGAGTAGCGGGGACCACAGGTGCATGCCACCATGCCTGGCTTTCACCTAGGAGATCTCAATTCATTGTAGCTACTATTTTAGTTTTAGCACCATTCACTCAACACTATAGTACATCTTTTTAGAAGGCAGGAAGGAACAGGTATGGTTCTTGTTACATGGGTGGGGAAACTGAGGCCCAGAAAGAGGAGGTGAGTGGACACAGTATTGACAGAGAGTACACATGCCATCTGGACCTGACAGAGCTCAAGTACTCCCTCTTATGTTATCTACTCACCATCTAGAAGATAGGACCTTACTTAAAATTTTCATCTCTATTTTCCTGATCTGTAAAATGGGAATAATGAGATTCACTCAGAGCACTGCTGATAGGTTCAAACGAGCTCAATAAAGTATGTTTAATACACCTGGTAAACTCTAAAGTATCATGCCAAAATGGGAGATGGCATCCTTCCTCATGAACATCGTCCTCAAATCTTGGTTAAAAGCATGGGCTCTCGGACCTGGGTTCCAGTACTGGCTCCTTCATTTATGAGCTAGGAAATCTTCAACAAGTTGCTTAACCTCTCTGTGCCTCAGTTTCAGCATCTGTAAAGTGGGAATACTATCAGCACCTTCCTCCTGGCTTGTTATAGGGAGTAAACCCATTAACACACCGTGTCAGTGGTAAGAGAGTTCTGGCACATGGCAAACACTTAGTAACTACATGCTTAGCACAAGGCAGCCATGGAGCAGGTGCTCAGCGTGCGCTGGTTAATCAAGAGACACACACCAGCACCTGCCCTCCTGTGGTGTGTGCCCTGCCCAGTAAGGCCAGGGGACTTTCTAAAGCCCTCACCAGCCTTTGGTGTTGGTGGGATTTCTGGGGTTGCCATGACAACCCCATAGCTGCACCACACTGAAGCCCAGGGCCCCAGGGTCCGGCTCCTGCCTGCCTCCTGGTGGTGCTCACAGCCTCGAGAGGTGAAGGGGTCCTCCCTGCCTCTGAGGTTTGCTCTCTGTCCTGTCTCCTCACACAGAGAACTGCTGACCTGAGCCCTTGGCAGGGCACGTGGACCTCAATCCCGAATGCCCTTATGTACTTTGCCCCTGGTTTTGTGACTTCCTCCTGCTGCCTCCATAGGGGTGAGTCTCTGAGTTCTTGCACACAGTGTATCGGGTGGGCAGCTGCAGGGTGCCCATGGGAGTGTGGGAGGTATCTGGAGCACAGGAGGCAGTGTGTGTGTTGCCGGGCGCATGCATGTCGGTGCCTGTGGGACCAGGTAGGGAGGTGCCTGCAGGGCTGGGAGCAGCGGACAGAGACAAGTCGAAGGTGATGGGTACAGGAGAGTTAGGTCATCCATGTGGGGAGGGGAGGCGGGTGCAGGAACAGGTGCTGGTTCATAGGTTTATGTATCTATGTCACACAGGGAGGGGAACGAGTCCCCAGAACCAGGTCTTGGGAAAATAAAAGCACCCAGTATTTTATCTCCATAAGGAATCTGAAAGATGGATAAATACAGGTGAGCCACAAAGGAGAAAATACTCTTTATTTCTAAATATGCCTTAGCCCACAAATACATCAGGAAATCAGAGGTCT
This sequence comes from Glis glis, assembly GCA_004027185.1. Lineage (NCBI taxonomy): Eukaryota > Metazoa > Chordata > Mammalia > Rodentia > Gliridae > Glis > Glis glis. The sequence goes on along the minus strand of PVJS01002319.1, from coordinate 4,100 downwards.
CCCATCTCCAAATACATCCCTCCTTCCACAAAACCCAATCTCTTTCACTTTCTCTCTCTCCGCCAGCTCATGGGCATCCTTATGAGAGCAGCCCTTGAAACTGGACTTCCTGGGTACATATCCCAGTGTCACGCCTTCCCGTGACCCTCAGCAGGTTACGCCTCCTCTCTGGCTCAGTGTTCTCTTCTGTCAAATAGGGATCGTAGCGCGCTCCTCCGGAGAAAGGGAGCATGAATAAATGTGGAGTGCTTGGAGAGTGAAGGGCTCTACTTGTTTTCGCTCTTATTACCTTAGCCTTTCCTTACCTGTTCATATCCATGGTTGGGAAATTAAAATGAATCCAGTAAAGCCCAACCCCCTGAGGACCTTCCCGGATCTTCCTGCCAGTGCTGACTGCCTTTCACCTGCGCCACACAGAGTAAAGCCTGCTCCTGCACAGGCCGGGCACACACGGAGTGCTCACTCTGGTCTGTTTGACAGTGACTGTACAAGATGACTGTTGGAGGCCCATAGCCGTCTACCCTGCGAGCTTCCCGCGGGCCGTCCTCTTGTCTCTGGGTCTCTGGGTCTGGCACAGGAGACTTGCAGTGAGTGTGTGGCGAGTGAAAACTCAAGCAGGGTGGAACTGCAGAGAGTAAACGTGCGTGTTGTACCGTCAGCTTCCGAGTGTGGGGCTTGAACTAAAGACAGGGCACAGGCCTCGCCTTCCAGGAGCTCGGGGTCCCAGGGCAGGGGTGACAGCAGGGGCTCAAGTGTGGGGTCCACATGGCTCTCCAGAGGAAGCAGAAGGGGAGGGAGCAGAGGTGGGGGTGGAGGATGTAGTCCTGGGACCGCCCTCAGCTGTGGGGCCGCAGACCAGGCTAACATGGCAACCACTTTACACCCCTATTGAGGGACCAAGCCTTGTCAGGGCTCAGCACCATCTCAACCGCTCTCTTCCCTGTTGCCAATGATACTGGCTGGCACGCTAGCGCCAGGGACAGGTTGGCACGATGCTACCCCGCCCTTCCTGTAGCTGTGGTGGGAGTGCTCTCTAACCTCCCTCCAACCCTCCCTGCACTGAGGATCAGGTCCACTCTCACCCCACAGTGCATGGTGACTGCAGGGGTCACTATCAGACCTGTCCAGTTTCCTCTGTTTTGCTCAGTCCCTAGTTTATCACTGTTCCAATAAGCGACTCCAACCCCGTCCTGAGGGCCTCAGCTGTAGAGTGGGGTCAGGATTCTGTCCCTCGGGGCCCTTCTGAGGGCTGCCCATCCTCTGCTTTTCTTCCTTTTGCTCAGAGCGTCAATCTGAAAAGGATTTTATTTTCTGCTTCTTGGCTTGAGGCTGGGGCTGGAGTGGGGAGGACAGGATGGGCCTGGCACTGCCTCGAGCTTGAGGTGACTGAAGAAATGTGTCTGCAAAAAGGAGTACCGAGACCCACACCAGCCACACATCCTGGCACAATTTCTGTGGCTTCACGCTCACCTGCCCAGCTACAGTGGGCTACCATTGCAGGAGACTGAACTCCACTGGCTGCACACCAGGCCCCCCTGGACTCATACCTGGGAAACCTCTGACATGTATGAACACGCAGGGGTGTGTGGGGGTGTGTGCAGGGCAGTGGCAAAGGAGGACAGAGCTGGGCACCTCTAGGTGAGCCCCCTGACCACCTGCGTGCATGTGTGTGGACACTTGGGTGTGGCATGTCCTGGGGCTGGGAAGGGGGAGCATGAAGCCACAAGGGAGCAGCCTGAAGCTCTTTCCCACACCCCACCTGAGTCCCTGCATCCAGGGTCGCTATACAACATGGCCAGGAGCCATTAGGGCCCCTGGAAGCACAGCTGGTCACCTCCCCCATACTTTCTCCAGGTCTCTCCCCTGAGACCCTCACCCAAGCCTTCTCTTCCTCTCCCATCCTCCCACCTCCCCTTGTCATGCCTGGCAGGAAACAGCCTCTCTCTCCCTTTTGGAAGCTCCCACGATGCTGTATCTGAGACCAGGGTATAGCAACATCTCCTGCCCCACCTTCCAACCCCCTGAGAGGACACTTTAAGGACTGGTGACAAGTATGTTTCCCTGCCAAACATCCCTTTGCATGAGGCTCTATTAGATTCTAGAAGAACAAAAGGCATCTTCCACTCTGTAATCTAACCACAAACTTGAATGCAATGGGGAGAAAAAGATTATGTAGACATGGGTTTTATGTATTTATTGGTACTGGGGATTGAATCCAGGAGAATTCAGCCTCTGAGCTACACCCCCAGTCCTTTTTATTTTTTATTTTGAAACACAGTCTCGCTAAGTTGCAGAGGGCCTTACGAGGTAGCAGAGACTGGCTACAAACCTGCGATCCTCCTGTCTCAGCCTCCCAAGTACTGGGGTTACAGGCATGCGCCACCATGTGGGTTTATGTGTTTGTTTTTTAGAGAGGGTCTTGCTGTGCTGCTCAGGCTGGCCTTGAGCTCTTGAGCCCAAGAGATCCTCCTGCCTCAGCCTCCTGAGGAGCCAGCACCTGACCGTAGATGCAGTTTTGCCACTTACAAGCTTTATGATTGCAGGCAAGTTCCTGAGATTCCCTGAGTCTATTTCCTCATCTATAAAACGAGGAAACTAAAACTGTGTTTTCTTGTCCAGTACCTGGCAAACAGTGAACGCTCAGAAGTCATTGGCTGAATGGCTGAACAAATGAATATAGACTGACTGTTATCAGAATTAAATGAGATGAGAAGAGCAACACATTTATCATGGTGGTGTCACATATTAAGCATTCAGTATAGGTGGTTATTATTGTTAGCTATTATCCAGGAGCAAAATCTTATCATTCAGCAGATTGGTTCTCAGAGCTAATATAAATTCAGGTAATTAGGGCTAAATAGTGACATGGCCCAAAGAATCCAGGCAGTTGCCCCTGGAGTCCAAAGGTGATATGTTGTATTCCAATCCATTTATTTTAACGAGTTTCTCTTGAGCACATCTATGTGCCAGGCTTGGTGAGATCTTCTGCAAGGGACAGAGGGTTAGGCCATGCTACCCTCTTAAAGGAGTTACTTTCTAGTTGGAGAGGCACGAGCAGCTCTTATTAGCGTAAGTGCCTTCTGGCCAGAGCTGAGGACTTGGCCTCCTTGCCAAGGCCAGGGTAAAACTTTTATTTCTTCAACAAATATTCCTTTGCCCTTGCTGTGCACAGCAAGCCCCAGGCTAGGCACTGCAGACCCCGAGATAAATACAATGAGTTTGATGAGCTGCTCCCAGACTAGATCTTATGGAAATGGGTCAGGACAATAAACACTAAAGCGGAGCACTGAGCTCCGAGCACTGCCTCTGCGGGGTGGGGAGGCTCGTGGGGAAAGGACTGAGGAAGAATGCTCTCTTTTCCAGGGGATGTGGGACCCCAAAGACTCAGCCTGCCTTCACCTCCCTAGAGGCTGGACACATTGACCACCCCAGCCAGTCCCTGAAAGTAGCATCTCCCACTGTGGTCCCCAGAAACCCTGGGCCTTACAAGAATCTTGGAGCATCAGTGCTGATCAGAAGGGAACTTTGAGATCATCCAAATGAAGGTGGAGCCTCATTTTGTAGCAGAGACGGAGGCCAGGGAAAGTGAAGAGCCCCAAACCGATTTATCAGGCAGCAACAAAGCCAAGTGAGAGCCATGTGCCCCAGCCTGGCCAGTGCTCTAGTTATGAAACACAACAACACCTGTGGATTCAGAATCTCCTGGAGCCCCCAGCCTTGCACAGGTGCATCAGGTGAACAGGGAGAGGTGAGTCCCTGCTCCTAGCACCTGGCCAGGAGGACTGACAGGCATGGGGTCAAGTTGACATAGTGGGGAAGGAGGGCAGTTTCAAAGTGGGCCCAGGCCTCTGGGGAGCTAATATGTGGGACACTTTGTACTGCAAGTCAGAAAATCCAGTGCTCAGCCAGGCGTGGTGGCGCATGCTTGTAATCCCAGTACTTTGGGAGGCGGAGACCGGAGGATCCGGGTTTGCGGCCAGCCTCAGATCTCTCACTCTCTCTCTCCCTGTCTCTCTCTCTCTCTCTCTCTCTCTCTCTCTCTCTCTCTGTCTCTCTCTCTCTCTCTCTCTCTCTTTCTCTACTTAGTGAGGCCCTCCGCA